>LBNU01028140.1:4043-28515 GCA_014162995.1 Artemisia annua | reverse complement strand
GAAGAGTGAAGAGCAAAGTCAAAAGATCATCATATACATCAAGGAAGTCATCTTGAGTCGTTTATCAATGAAGAATCAACAACTACGAGCCACAAAAGAATCTACAAAGATCTCAATGCAAGAATTCAAGAATTTTTCTAGGGGTGACCTCCCTTAGGGGGAGATTGTTAGGAATACGCTTTTTGTATAAGAAAGATTCGGTCACCCCAAATATGATAAAGCATTGTTTAGCTCGTAGTAGTTGCAATAGTTAGTATAACGTAGTTTAGAAGTAGATTAGTTCGCGGAAGAAGGACGGGTCTTTACCCACTGTATACCTGATCCGCAGCCCAAGTGGCATGCCCAAGTGGCAAAACCCATGTACATATAAATACCCTCTCCATCCTTGGAGAGGCTAAGCCTTCTCATAATCTCATTTTCTTTTTTTGGTTTTCTCTCTAAGGCTTCATCTCTTTCTCTCTCTAACTTTCTCTCTCTACATTTCTTTGTTTCTTGCTTGTAAACGATCCACACCACAAGGATCATTACATGTTTTGAGCTTATCTAGTATCCTACAATTAATTAGGCCAAGTCACCCAAGTTACCCACCTTATGTACTTGTACATTTAAGAAAAGTGTACTTTTTAATCTACCTTGTACTTGTACATTAATATCAGTCAACTACATAGTCGCCCAAGATATTAATTATTGCATTCCATGGTATTTTGGCCAATATTTATACATTACCATATAGGTTAATGTCTTCAGCCTCTAATTTGTGGAAATGTCTAAAGGTAAAGACATTGCTTACGCAATAGATTAGAATTTATAATATTGTTTTTTTTTTGTTTTTTTTATTGTTTTTGTTTTTTTGTTTTATTTATTTATTTAGATATAAAAAAGGCATCCTCAAAAGATGTGGTTGGATCTGAAGTCGTGGAGGAAAGATTTTGTGAAGCCGTTAAGGAAACTGGTGAGGAGGCAGTAGAAAAACAATGTGAGAGGTCGTTGTAGGAAATATATGAGGAAGCATTTTACGAGGAAGCATTCTATGAGGAAGCATTGGATGATTATGTTAATGATGATAAAGATATTCACGACGAAGAAGCATTAGTGGACCAACTTATCAAAGAAGATAGGGCCGAAAGGGAAATGGAGGAGAGAATGAGGCAAGACCGAGAATATGAGGATTTGTTGTGGAAGATAGAATACGGGGTAGCGGAACCTGAAGAATTTGGCGTTTACAAAAACGAAACAAACTGGGATGTGTTACTTAATAGAATGAAGGGGCAAAATCTATTGTTTTTAATAATCATTCCGTTAAGTTTTTCGTAGTGGTATTATTTTAAACTATGTAGCATTTTAATTTGTTGTAACATTGCTTTTAAATCTAGTGTTCACTGAACTTGTAAGGAGGGTTTATGTTTCAACTTCTTTAATTTGTAATGAGGCATATTATGTTTCAACTTCTTTAATTTGTATTCAAATCTAGTGTTGAATGAACTTCTTCAAGATGTTTTCAAATGTGAAATGGCTTGAAGCAAATACTCTACTAGGTTGCCCAAAAAAAGTTAATTGAATCAGCTACCGTTTGTACTTGTTCATTTACTTTGATCAACCATATCATGTACTTTCTACTTAAGTATCTTTGCCAATATAAATACTTCCCCACATTTTCCAGCTTACATCACATTATTTCCACTATGTTTTAGTCAAAAAAAAGTTGAAAGAAAACTATTCAGAAAAAAATTCATGAATTCATCTTCCTCCTCTAGTAGGTCACACCGTAGGAATCAGTACGAATTCCACGATGTCACTAACATGACGCATTGCAAATGTCGGCCTCCTTATCCACTACCCGTCAAAGTTTCTTGGTCACAAAAAAACCCAGGAAGAAGGTACAAAGCATGTCCTGCTAATAAATGTGGGGTTTATGGTTTTTTAGACCCTGAGCTCCCGTCACAATACTACAAAGACTTGTTTTGGCGAGAGCATGAAGACAAAAAGGCACTAATAAATCAAGAGGGAAGTGTTGTGGCCAATTCGGAAGATTCAATACAATTGACATGTTAGAAAAAGAGATGAAGGAAGTGAAGGCTAAGTCAAAAGTTCATGAAATAATTATGTTAATGTTAGTTTGGTAGTTGTAATCCTTTTCATTGTGTTGTGTTCGTTATATCAAGTTTAATGATTCTCAGGAACTCAGTCATGTTTTCAATATTTATGTTATGATATGTATGCTTTTGGAATTCAACAAGAAGTTGGTAACTTAAATCACACTGTTATATGATAATAACTTGTAATCTACCATTATATAATAAACAACAAAACAATATCCACAATACTAGCATGTTAATTTATTTACATTCATATCCTCCTACCAATTAACTATGGGGAATATTCACCTTGTATTTCCAGAGATAATCCACCATTCGCTCACGATAGGTTATAGCTGCTAGTGTAGGTTTGGCCATCTGTAATGACATATTATTCGCCAATCGATAAAAGATTATACATACCCATACTCCGTAGTCACCATATAAATAGCCTTGTTTTGGGACATCCGTGCCGTCTTTCCAGGTTATCTCATAACCGTCAACATCTATGCCTTTTGCCTGCAAGACTCCTTGTTCTTTAAGATAATTTGCCAAATTATTTGCAAATTTCTGTGGCATGGTCTTCTTCTACCAATCTCTTCTTTTAGAATATTTAGGAAGCGTGTTGTATAGTGTTATAACACCTGTACGTATATGAAGCTCCCCCGTCGCCCAGTGCTCTCTGGGCTCATTAATTGGAAATAGAACCTACATTTTAGCATTAAAACAGTTTACAGGAGTAAGAATAAAGGAAATAAAATTATATTAAAGGTATTTAATAAACAAATAAAAAGTACATCATATAAAAATATTAAGACCTTTTCCACATCCGACCAAGGCACTGGATATTTTACACCACTTGCCCAATAGCTTCGTATGTTATTGTCTATGACACATGGACTGAAAAAAGAACCGGCAATTGCCCAATCAGCATCTGGTGGTCGGAATGTCCACATCAAGTAAATCCATACGTCTATGTGTTGTTTTGTATTTGGTTCGGTTGCCCTTATCCCTTATTGCGCCTCTCCTTTTCTTGTGTATCTCTTTGAAGAGATAAAAGAAACGTCTCTTTTGGTTGAGACTTGAAAAACTGCTTCTTCCTTTGATGGTTGACCGCCGAGTGTTCCTTGGCTTTTGGTTAACCTATCTTCTTCGCGGATGGTGTTCTTGTCTCGAACTCCTGTGATCCCTTGGTGCGAAAGGTTTTTCGTTCACTGGTGGGGATCCTTTTGCCATGTATTGGTTGAAATCGTATGATGATTCAACAAAAAATTCGAGGGGTGTTTGATTCTTTTGGATACAACAGGTGTGTTTGTTCCTTTGTGAATCAGTTTTATTTCTTCCCCTTCTGATGACTATCGTGTTATAGTTGGTATTGGGTTCTTGTTTCTGAATCGATTTAGTGTTTTTGTTTGAAGAAAAACAAAAACTTTTGATCCCTAATTTGTTTCTATTGTTCTCGATAAAACAAAATGAATCGGATTTTTTGCAAATCAGTTTGAAGGTGCCTTTTCTAGATGCCGGTAATTCGTTATGTGGTGACTAGAATTTAATGGTATCTTCCTTGAACACAATAAGATGAAAAATCTTTGATTATTGGGTTCGAATAATAATTTTGCAGAAAAATTAGATAATGAGACCTGGGGTTTTTTTTCTTTCGATTCAAAGCAAAAATGGAACCTTGGTATATGATGATTTCGTCTCTTATAGCAATTGTTGGCCGAATTCTCATGGATCTTTAATCAATGATATACCAAAATAATGCAATAATCTCTATTTCTATAAAATCGTCATTATTGTAATCGAATACATATGCTATCTATTTATAAATGACGAAAGGGTACGAATAAAGAGTTGTGTTGGTTCGTTTTGTCCAATAGATGTGTCCCATCAATTTTGTAACTGTTTCGTAACTGCTATTTGGTAGTTATGCTGCGAGTTGACTTTTTCTTTTGGTTGACTTTGACTTTCGGGTTGACCTTTAGTTATGGATAGATTGTGATTAACCCAGTATTACTGCTACTCAGCTTAAAGAAGCAGATGAATTCGTAAGTTCAAGTTTAAATGCATAGGGAATTGGTTTTTGATTATCATAGTGGGACATTAACACTTACTTGCATGATATTTGAGAATCTAAGAGTCTACAATCAGTATAATGCACTTTCAGCTGAGAGGTTTTCCTTTCAATGCAAAGCGGTATACATTCCTTTTAGAATTGCTAATTTCCCTACTCGAAGCTTAACTTTGTTACACCTTTGTTCAGTCTTAAGTAGTGCTAAGCATAGTGTTGTGATTTACCAGTATCCTTAATACGTCTACAGATTTTATTGAACCAAAAAGAGCAACAACTATTGTGATACATGAAAATATAAGTTCAGCAATATCATAAGTTGTTAAGTGGAGCATGTTGATCATTAAAGCTTGAGATAATGTGTTTTTATAAGCCTCCTCGCTGAGGCATTACAATATATATTTATATCTAGCACCTAAAGTTGATATTCTACAAGTATTCATATTAAAGCGATTTTTTCATATTAGCATCAGCACTTAATATAGTATATTTATATGTCTGAACAGTTGTAATCTTTACATTTTACTATAGAACATAACGATCGGCTAGGAAGAGTAATGTCGTGTAGTAATCTTTAGCTATATGTTCAGATTGACATTCATAAAGAAAGTTATTGCCATAATAAGCAAGTACATCAACAAACTTCACGAACAGGTAGATCCGCCCTCACCTACAAAAGAAAGATGACCACACGCACCATCGGATTTCTTGTTTCAGTCTATTTCTATCTTGTGATTACAAAGGTGATAACAAGCATTCTTCTTCTTAGTAACATACAGTTCCATACGAATTTCAATCGAGGAGGAGAACAAAGGAACATGAGCAAAGTAAAAATGTGAGACCCCCCATTTGATAGTAGCCCATACTTATCCTGAAACCCAAACAGTTTCCCCTATTTATCATACCTGAGTGGTACGAAACGAAAATAGCTCAAACCAAGAATTTCTGGGTGGATCCCTGATGAAAATCGAAACAGCAACCACAAATTAAGAACAAAAAAATTAACAAAAAGTCCACAATTAGAGATAGAGAGAGGACTGGCTTTCAACAGTTGTCTAGCACCAAGTTATGCAAAGCCTAACACTATGTTTTGGAAAGGTACTTCTTAGAGATTTATTTTCATCCCCTAATCTGCATTTATGTCCCCTCACAACATCATTACGTAGCTTAGAGCATAAAGTAACGATCAAATTAATTGTCAATAATAGTTCTACTACATCATCTCTCTTATGAAAAATACAATAATTAACATCCTACATAAATCTGCCTTTAGCAACAACTAAATTATGTTGATTCAATTCAAACTCAATACATCCAGATCCATCCCTAAAGCAAAGACATAATTCCTTATTCTTATCAAGGAAGGTATATTAAACTACTTTATTAAAGTCTGGGCGACAATTTTATATCTAATCATACCTTTGATTTATTCAAAAAACAGAGAAATTTTATGTAACTTTTTTAAAAATAAACTACAAAATTCCCTTCACACACCCCACCAGCCATGATACAAAATCTTATTTTTCACATACATGTCACAAAACCATCTTTTAATGACATGTTTTCTCTTATTCACAAGCAGGAAGAATGAAAGTAACTAACCATATTATGAAGGTAGTCTAACCCACCAATACAACTTTTGTCAGAATGAAAAGAGCGGCATGTGAAAATAGTTGATGGCAAATTATCATAGACTATGAATGGAAGATAATGTTGGTGGTGATGGACTGATGGTGGTGACTGCTTCTAAGAGACGGGTGGTAATGTTTTTTATATAAAGAGAGGTAGAAGTTTTTACCCAGTTACTTGTGTTTGTTTGTAAATAAGTGTGTTTGTTTAAGAATGATCTTCGGCGTTCATTTGAATAAATGAAGGGCAAAGATTTCATTGAGTTTTTATCTTGGGATGCCGTGACAACTTGAAATGCTTTCTATAGATATAAAAATCATAGATATACTATATTAGGGATTATTCCCTATATACCCCATTCGTACAACCCCATGCACCCTAAATGCCCCACATTTTTTAGTTTTCTCCAAATACCCCAAGGGGAGAGGATCGCCCCCAAATCTTGGGTGGATACTCTAATATAGTGACATGTGTCCCTATACGTGACCCAACCATGTACCTTTATGGTACAACTCACAATGTGTACTTCTTGGGCTACTGGTACCCACATTTCTTGGGCGACTTTACTATTTTGTCTTTTTCTAAAAAATTATAGTATTTTTTTATTAAATAATAGTACACGATTCATGGGCGACTGGGTCCCACTAATCTTTATTCTTGGGCGACTTGGTAGGTATAGAGTATACTTTTACAATACTTTAACTTAATAAATACCAAAGTACATGTATTTTAATTTTTAAACTTTTTATATAACATTAATATACTTTATTCTTTTTATTTATTTTAATTCAATTTTACTTTATACTATACTTATACATTTACCACTAACACAATTCTCTTCTTATCCTCAAACTCACTTCTCTCCATTAAACTCACTTTTTAACTTCAGTCGGTCATGTTCCAAACGACATCACCGTCACCAAGATCTAAACTAGACATTCACACATATCTAAATTAGGCACCACCAGCAGTTAGTTAGACACACACAGATCTGAATTGTTCGAAGCCCAAGTTCCAACGTTGTATTTAGATTTTTCCGATCTAAGTTTTTAAAAAACCATGTTTCCCAGGGTAAGTAGTTTCGTGTTCTATTTAGGGTTAGGTTATTTTTTTTGGTATCGATTGTATGTTAGTGTTGTTGTTTGTTTAATCGGTCGATGATTATTTAATTGTTTCGTGTTTTTCTGATTATTTAATTGTTTAATTGTTTATTCTGATTATTTAATTGTATGTATTTAGGGTTTGTTTAATTGTACGAGTAATATTTAGGGTTTTTAGGGTTAGGGTTCTAGCTTCTGTATTTTAGGGCTTTTTATGTGTAGGGTTAATTGATTTCTTTTACTTGCAATTGATTTGTAAAAACAGTTACAATACCTTAGATGATAAAATGATTTTAGAGTAAGATGTTTTGTGAATGGCTAGATGTTATTTTCACTAAGTATGAGAAACTGATTATAGGGTTTTTGGGATGGTCTATATGTGGTTAATCAGCATAAGTTGGATAAACAAAATGATGTAGGGAGTTCTGATCCACCGGCTTGTTTGTATGTTAGATGCCTACAATATCTAGAATACCTAAATGATAAACTGATTTATGTATAATCTACATAAGTTTGACAAAGAATTTTCAAGTTTTTGGCTGTCGGAAACCATTGTGTTTGTCTTTGCGATTATTTGATCAATCTATGTATTGTATGAAATTAGTGGTAACCGGCTACTTATATGGGGGTGAACGAATCAAGAAGTGATTCCGGGCTACCTTNTGTATGTTAGATGCCTACAATATCTAGAATACCTAAATGATAAACTGATTTATGTATAATCTACATAAGTTTGACAAAGAATTTTCAAGTTTTTGGCTGTCGGAAACCATTGTGTTTGTCTTTGCGATTATTTGATCAATCTATGTATTGTATGAAATTAGTGGTAACCGGCTACTTATATGGGGGTGAACGAATCAAGAAGTGATTCCGGGCTACCTTTTACCATAGATGGTCGGTTTACTTAACCCGTGATAGTTAAGCTCAGATATCGTGCCTCAGACTATAATCTTGCTTGTGATTAAGACACGTCGGATGTAGTTTGTACTCCCGATCAGGCTCAAACTACTCGGGCGACTATTTTCACTACTAGTGATTGTAATTGCGAAGATTTGAATACATTGGTTGTACCGCCAAACTTGTAAATCATTTTGAAAACTTTATGAACTTAATATGTACTTTTGAAAGAGTTGTCATTTTGGTTAGCCTAGAATGTTTGTTAATAATTATTAATTGTTTTACTGCCTTAAAATGCTCGTTACTTAATATGTACTTGGTCAAATCCAGAAAGTGTATACTTTATTTACCGTGTTAACACCAAACAATAACATAGTGTGTCAAATTGTTTTTAACATGTGTGGAAGCTTTTAAATAAAATTCATTCTTACTTGGACGAAATGATTGTTAGTTAATATGTACAGGCTACTTGTTTTTTTCATTAAACAGTTTAAGAAAAAACGTTTGCATATCTGAGCTCGATACTTTTACACAGCTATTAGTATGTGTAGGAAAACTGTTATGCACTTTCAAAATGATGAAACTATTTTTCACGTGTAGGAAAACTGTTATACACTTTGACCTCTATAATGTTGAAATACTTTTCCTTATTGTTGCTTGTGTATTAACATGTTTAGGTAGTCCTAATTGAAATACTTTTCATTATTGTTATTTATGGATTTCCGTTATTGAAATACTTTCCTTATTGTTGTCTTAAGATGTTTTTTTTCCATTATTTATTTATTTATTTATTTATTTTTGGTTAAAGGAATATGAAGCGAAAGTCATTGTTAGGAGTAAATTGAAATACTTTTCCTTAATTAGAGTAAAGTTGAATGAAAAACGGAGGATTTTATTTAGGACTACATGTTTTGGACGATAGTTGGATATTTCTTTTTTGACCATGAACCACATATGTTAAATTATATACTACAAAAACAAGGCTATGTAGATGATATACACTTTGACATGCCCCTCATATATCATGTCGACGGTCGTAGTCTACATTTTGGTCGTCCCGAGTTTTCTCTAATCATAGGGTTTCGGTTTGGTAAGTTTGTTAGGCCTCAGTTATATAGTTCAGGGGATATAAAATTTAAGGCTAGGGTATTTCCAAAAAAACAGGGGGAAAAACTTTCAAACTTAGATCTTCTTGGTGTTCTTGAGGATGAAGAGTTATTCGGTAATTTATCTGATGAAGACGCAGTCCGTGTGTGTCTACTGTTAGTGTTAGAGGTCGTTTTTATGGGTCGGTTATTGGCTGAACAAGTGGATGATAAACTCCTACGTTTGGTTGAAGACCTTGAAGCATGAAATTCTTTTCCATGGGGGGAGCACATTTGGAGGCAATTGTACAACCAGATACTGGATGTCGTATCCAAACACAGGTGGAAACACCTTAACGGCCTAGAACCACTATCTGGATAATTGGTGGAGGAAACTAACATAGTATTTAATTTCATAGATATGGATTCTTGAATCGTTTGAAAGAAGCAATAATTGGTGGAAGAAACTCCCAAATATCATACCAAGGGGTGTAGCCTGGTCAAAGAAAGAAGTTTTTACAAGATCGGATTATGGATTGCTATTTGGCAAGGTAAACTTTTACATATGTTGGTCTTTATTTTCTTTTTGGTTCCATTAATCTTGCTTGTTTTAATTTTCTTGTGGTTGATGATATTTGTAACTCGAAGATACATTTTGATTTGAAAGCCACATTAGTCGAGCAGCAGTCGGATTGGTATATCCAATCTCAGGAGTTTATCATGGGGTACATACCAAAGACTCGTAAACTGTTAGGAATACGATTTTTCTTATAGAAGATTCGGTCACCCCAAGTACGATTAAGCATTTTAGCTCGTAGTATTTATAATAGTAGTTAATACGTAGATTAGTATTAGTTAGTATTTGTGGAGTCGGGTCGGGTCTTTACCCACTGTCAGCCTGATCCACAGCCTAGTAGAGGCAAGCAACACCATGTACATATAAATAGCCCTCTCCATCCTTGGAGAGGGTTGGAACCTCTCATAATCTTATTTTCTTTTTTTTGTTTTCTCTCTAGGTTCCATCTTTCTCTCTCTACTTTCTCTCTCTAAGTTTTTCTTCATCTCTTTCTCTTATCTATTCGATCCATACATGTACACCATACGAGTTTGATGTTATATGATATCCTACAATTGGTATCAAGAGCCTAGGTTTGATTTTGGGATTGCTTATTTTCGGATTTTAGGTTGGTTCGTTTCGTGTTTTAGTTGGTTCGACTTGTTTTCATTTAAAACACCCGTGTTTGATCTTGTTTGTGGTTAGTATTGCAATATGGAGTTGAGATCTATATAGATCTCATATTTGTCATAGATCCAAAGAAACAATCTTAGCCATTCATTTTTCATCTAAATTAATAAAAACTCATTTTTCACCTTTTTTTTTAAAACAACATATCTTGCAAACGGTAAATCTTTAAGCTACAAAAAATACACCATCGCGATGAGAATTAAATTATCTATCCATAGATAGGCACTTCTCCATACTTTCGTCGATTTTTTTTTTCAAAATTTTCGTCCAAAAAAATCACACGTGATTTGTAAAAATCACATGTGATTTGTAAAAATCAAATCACATGTGATTTTTAAAAATCACATGTGATTTTTACGAATCACGTGTGATTTTTCTGAGCGGAAATATTGAAAAAAAATTTCGTCGAAAGTATATATAAGTGCATATCTATAGAAAGATAATTTAATTCTCGTCGCGATGGTATGATTTTTTTCGCGTAACGATAAACGGTTTGCGAGATATTTAACTTTTAAAAAAAGGGTGAAAGTTTATTTTTTTTGTTTTGATCAAAAAAAATGAATGGTTAAGATTGGTTCATTAGATCTATGACAAATATGAGATCTATATTGAACTTTTGCCTTGCAATATGTTTGTACTTCCATTGTTAGGGGTGTCATTGGTGACTTGTTTAGTGTTTTGAATGATTGTTCCATAAGTATTTTGGTGAGGTTGTGATAATTTCGTGGGCTGTTTTCTTGTGGTTGTTCTTGTTAGCGACTGCCTTGTTCTTGGTGGCGATTATCTACCAGTTGGTGGTTCTTAGTGGCGGTTCTTAGTGGCGTTTAAGTCTTGGTATTTTCAGTACAGTGAAAGGGACAAAAAGAAGGATGGTGTTTGCTTAAAGGATTGTTCTTGGTGGCGATTATCTACCAGTTGGGTGTTCTTGGTGGCGTATAGATGAACCACAAAACTCAGATCCGGGTTTTTAAGCTTCTGAGGACTGTTTTTCTTTGTTTTATTGCAAAAAGACAAAAAAAAAGGGTTATCTAGTAGTGATTAATTCAAGCAGCGATTATCTTTTGAGAGTGGTGACTATTGTTTTTAAGTAGCGATTAATTTTTTGTTGATGTCTAAACTAAACGCTGCCAAAATTTCATTCTAGTAGCGATTACATCTAAACTCAAGCTAGCGACTAGCTCTTGATCTCATGTTAGTGATTAGTATTCAAGCAGCTTAATGGATAGCAAACTCAAGATCTTAGTTGGTTCACCTTCATAAGTTCTTTCATGACTTTAAGTGTGAAACCATCAACCATCATCAATCTACATTGAAGCTAAACACTTGTTTAATGTTCGAATTGCACAAGAAAAGATCAAAACATTCTGTTTCAACCTCTCCTTGATTTCGGTTCAAATAATCAAAACATACAAACTACGCAAGAAAGTAAAAAGATCTCTGCTTTATCTCTTTGTGTATTCCAGGATTCATTCAAAAGAACATAATCACAAGAGACTAAGCATCATCGATCTATGATTAGAAGTATAATACACGAAAAACAAAAGTAAAAGACAAGAACAAATGTGTTAATGTCTCTTCCTTGGTTCGATCTGATAATGTCCCTCTAAACCATCCTCCTTTCGGTTCAGTTTAATCGTTAAAACAAACAAGAAATAAAAGTAAAAGAATAAAGGATCTCAGCTTATCTCTTTTAGCATCAATGTTTCGTTTTTGAACAAAACAATACAAGAGACATACATCACAGATCGTGTTTGAAGAATAACTTCAAGTGAATATCCGAACCTTTCAAAGAAAAGAACAAAACCAAGCCGTTTCATTCTCTTCTTTTTGTTCGTTCAATAGATAAACAAAATACAACACATCAAATGAAACCTACCGTAGACTTGTTACAATCTTGAAGTCTGACTGCAACCAATATTTGATTCGTGGGTTCTAAGCTGTGTTTGGTATTCGGGTTTGTGAGCAACAAGAATCAAAGTAAGAAGATAAAAGGTTGTGTTCGGATCTGACTTATCAAAGGGGCGATTTGTTTTTTTAGACTGCCTAGAACAAGAAAAGTAAGAGTGAAACGTATGTCTGTGACTGCGTTTATTTTGGATTAAGTTGAGGATTAGGGTTTGTTAAATGTATGTCACAGCTAGCTTTTATACCGATTAATTAGGGTAATCTAATGATTGGACTTGGGCTTTGAATGATAAAAGGTTCTGTGTTGGGCTGGCATGACTGATTGTGCTAACAAGGTGTTGGGCCGGGTGATATTATTGTATCATAATTGGACTGGTCTTAATTGGTGTTGAGTTTCGATTGGACTGATAAATCCACAAGGGACCAATTTTGCTAACACATAAATTTGGTGTTGAGCTCGTGTTATGATCTCTTTATTCTTCTTGGTACTAATTAATATTTGTTAGTTTGTTGTTGAACTTGGGACACAATTTTGATCACGATTTTGTTTGAGCTTCAAGAATCCGAGATTGTGAAGTACTTTGGGTTGAGATATTGTCGAGTGTATTGAACATAGAAAACCCGTGTTTTCATACCCTAATTTACCGAAAAGGGGGTATATAAAAGAATTAGGGTATATAACAAACAATCACCACCACGATACTTGTAGCTGAGCTTGGGAGGATACTATCATCATTTCACGGTTTCTTCTTGGTTTTGTAAAATCCCGCGAAAGAATCTATTTCTCGGTTTAAATCATAGAATTGTAAAATCCCGTGCGCGTTCACAATCATGTCTACTAATTCAGATCCTGTCATCTCCGAGATACTCAAACTGTACGACGTGATCGATAAACATAAGACCTCCAACTCTACACAACAGATTATCGTATCTGATTTGGATATTGCTAATATGGAATCTTCGTGCTCAGATTCGCAAGAGTCAGATGTTCTTCAGCCACTAAAATTGCTTGATAATGCAAAGGAAAGTCGCATTGAATGTTTTCGACTACTTCATTCACACCTCTCAGTACTTTTAGAGGGAACTGGATTCAAGATGGGATTCGAAAGTGCATTTGCAACACTCTTTGGTCAAGATGTTCAGACTTTCACAGACACAATGATTCTTAACTTAGATCAACTACAACAACAACTTGAGCAAGGAGAATATTCTAAAATTGGATCCACGGCTGCCCTTTATGTACTCAACAAACAACTTCAAATGTTCATCAATTCGAAATTCACTATGGATTATGACTACGATAGTCAGATGACATTGAAGTGTTTTGTTGATCACACGGAAATTGAGGTTGACATGTTCAGAGATACACTCATCCAACTCATGGGTGATGTTAAGGCGTTCATTGAGGAAAGAGCATAGCACAGACATTTGAATGACGACAAAGTGTAGGCAACTTTGGTGCAATCATGTGATGGTATTAATGACTCGGGTAAAGCTTTGGATGTTGGGTCAGTTGTCACGATGCGCAAAGGATCAGAGACTGATAAGCTTGACACTACCAGCAGTTCAGTGACTCCAGTCACCCATGGCATGGATGCAGATCTTAGACCAGTTAATGAACAAATGTCATGTGCTGAGGTACCTATAACTGTTCAACAAAATGTGATCTCTAATGAACGATAGCATACTGATCAAATTAAACTCAATTATGACACACATTTGTTGGAAAAGACAGATAGCAATACCATGTCTAATTCAACAAATATGAGTCATAAAACGGGAGAAAGTGATCAGGATGCTGAACGTGATGAGTTGTTAAGTTCTGTGTTTACGGCTGATGCTTTTAAATCAAATGATATGGTTGATAAAGAAGTTTTTAATGAACTTTCAAAAAGATTTTTACAGCTTGAAAAACATTGTATTTCTCTTGAAATTGCAATGCAACAAAAGGAAGAAAGTCTTCAGATTAACCAACCATGTAAAAATCCGGAACTTCTTGATTTCCGTGAATTCTTTATGATTAATGATTGAAAGCTCAGCTAGAAACAAAGAACTTGACAATCAAAAACCTGAAAAAACGTATTACTGAGTTGTGTGATATGTGTAATGAAGTCAAAGCTAAACATGACTGCGCTGTTATTGAATTGGAACATAATGTGGCTAATTTACTTGTAAAAAATAAGACTTTGAAACATCAGTGTAATGAATTGTGTGAATCTATCAAAGATACTAAAACTAAGACTTTAGAACAAACAACTTCTTTGATTGACAAAAATGATGAACTCAAAGCTCAATTTCAGAAAATGGGTTTCACAGTTACTGCGTTAAAAAATGAGCTAAGAAAAGCAACAGGAAATAGTGTGAACACTAAGTTTGCAAAACCATCAATCTTGGGGAAACCAGTTTTACAATCGAATAGAAACCAATCAGTTGTTAGACAACCGACTGCGTTTAGATCTGAACGACCAAAATTTTCAAAAACACGGTTTGCCTCCCAAGTTGATGAGGAACAAGTTTTGACAAAACCAGTCACTCCACATTATTTGCCTAAGACTATTACTTCTAGTTCTGCTAAACCTCAACATGTAGCCACTCCTGCTCTCAGCTCCTCTAGGACTAGTTCGAAAATAGTGTCAAAACCAAGCATTAAGATTCAAAGCACTTATGATATAAATGACTTGCACAAGAACTTTGATCTAGAAAAATCTAGGAAAAGGGCACTACTTCATAGGGATGGTATCTTAGGTTCACAACCTTGTATGATGCCTCCTAGGTTATTGAGGAACACTACTAAGATTCAACCGGATAAATCTAGGATTTGTAGTAAGTCATCTACCATGCATATGAAGCAAAACGAACCTAAAACTCCTCCTAGGTGGTTACAAACTGCTAAATCAGTAGAGACTAGGAATAACGTTAAGTCTTCCACTATGCATAAGACACTTAGCAATCCTAGATCTTGCCAAAAGTGGATGCCAACTGGTAGAATTTTTAAGAACGTCGGACTTAAGTGGTTACCTACCGGAAAGTTGCTCACTAATGGCAATACCATGGTTGATCGTGAAACCCCTAAGGGTTTGGATACTGTTGTCACTAACCCATATATATGCTATCAAGTTTGTGATGTTAGTGCAGGTAGTCCTTACTCAGTTGCAGGTACATCAATCATCCACTATATGAGAAAACTCAAAGTCTGGAGGCCTAAAGCAATCATTTCTCCAGCCTCAAGAGTTTTGGAATGTCGATATTGATGCATGTGCTTTATGACGTCTGAATACATCAGTTCAGGCCTCGTTCTTCAATGACTATGACACTTGAACACCTCAGTTCAAGCCTCGGTTCTCAATGTCAACATTATGGTGTCTACTGACAACACTTCAGGCCCCGTTCATCAATGAAAAGAAAGGTGTACGATTCAGTGCGCCTTATCTTTGGAAGAAGAGAAATCTTCTTGATTTTGACCATTCTCGACAACATGGGTCATTCTTTCTCCATGTTCATACAAATCATCAAAATGGTCATACGACTCTCCACCAACACCAAATGCTCTACTTACTAAGGATGACTGGGATTTATGTTTGATGAATACTTCCAAGCCTCTACGAATGTTGAAAATCTAGTTCCTGAAGCTCTTGTTCCGGTTCCTGTTGACTCAACTGGTTTACCTACATCAATCTCCATTGATCAAAATGAACTATTTTGAAGTATTTCTTAGACTACTCACGAAACCCAATCACCAGTTATTCTTCAAGGTGTTGATGATGACTATCATGATATTGTAGCCGCACATGAATAATGATCCGTCTTCTGGTATTCCTTTCCCAAAACCGGACTCTGAAGAATCCCCTTCTTCACGGGTTGTTGTTCCTTCTAATGTGCACTCTGTAAATCAACCACAAGAATATAAAGGAAAATGTTGGCTAAGAATTTGGAAATGGAATGTCAACTGATCACAGAGTTTATTTAGTATTATTTATTTGAAAGTGAAGTGAAATTTCACGGGTGAGTTTACTTAGTATCTTCATGATCCTTGTTCGAGCTTTTAATCTCTACATTGACGAAGACTTGGATATCTAGTTATTTTGGTTATTCTTCTTTTCTATTACCACAAAATAACTATCACATTCAGTGTCATAATTCACACGGTCTTGTCGATAATCAAGAGATGATGTACGTCGTATACTTGATGGTTGGTTGGTTGAAGAGTATAAAGTACTTAGGGATTCGATGTTACATGAAGTCTCTACACCGCTCTTTGTCATACACTGATGCAAGTTTAAGTCACAAGAACGGGGAATTCTACTTCATTTTCAAGTTGGGAATATCGGGTTTACTTCACAAAGTGGTCATAGCAATAGCCGACTGAATATAAGGGATGATAATGATAGTCAGAGAGTGTTTCTATAGCAGTTGATTCTCACAGGATACATCTAAGCAAATGATGTTCTTCTCACAAAATTTCAAGTTGTTGTGCAAAAATGTGTTGTTGATTCTGAGGTATCAAAACCATCAAGGGAGAAAAGAGACATACATCTGAATGCATAAAGAGTACACGTGATGAACTTAATACTTCGTCTTAATTGAAGTTATGCCGGGAAGACAAATGTTATAACCGCATAGACGATCAGCGCTTCAACCTGTTACTTTGGTGTCATCGTTTCAACCTCTACTGGGTACATAGTAAAAATCCAGAACATCCTGATTTCCGTGAATTCTTTATGATTAATGATTTGAAATCTCAGCTAGAAACAAAGAACTTGACAATCAAAAACCTGAAAAAACGTATTACTGAGTTGTGTGATATGTGTAATGAAGTCAAAGCTAAACATGGTTGTGATGTTATTGAATTGGAACAAAATGTGGCTAAATTACTTGTGGAAAATGAGTCTTTGAAAATGAATTGTAAAAATCTTAACGAGTCAATCAAAGAAACGAGAATTAAGATGATAGAACAAACAACTTCTTTGATTGCCAAAAATGAGGAATTCAAAGCTCAACCCCAGGAAAAGGGTTTCACAATTACAGCCTTAAAGAACGAGCTAAGAAAAGCAACAGGGAATAGTGTGAACACTAAGTTTGCAAAACCATCAATCTTGGGGAAACCAGTTTTACCATCAAATAGAAACCAATTAGTTGTTAGACAACCGACTGCGTTTAGATCTGAACGACCAAAATTTTCAAATACTCGGTTTGCCTCCTTGATGCGGAACAAGTTTTGACAAAACCAGTCACTCCACATTATTTGCCTAAGACTATTGCTTCTAGTTCTGCTAAACCTCAACGTGTAGCCACTCCTGCTCTCAGCTCCTCTAGGATTAGTTCGAAAGCATTGTCAAAACCAAGCATTAAGATTCAAAATTCTTATAATATAAATGACTTGGACAAGAACTATGATCTAGAACAGGCTAGGAAAAGGGCACTGCTTCATAAGGATGGAATCTTAGGTTCACGACCTTGTATGGTGCCTCCTTGTTTATTGAGGAACCCGACTAAGGTTCAACCTGTTAAGTCTAGGATCTACAATAAGTCATTCAAATTGCATAAGAAGCAAAACAAACCTAAAACTTCTCCTAGGTGGATAGAAACTGTTAAATCTTTGGAGACTAGGAATATCGATAAGCCTTCCACTATGCGATTAAAAGAAAGCTTAATAATCCTAGACCTTGCCATAAGTGGATTCCAACTGGTAGAATTTTTAAGCATGTTGGACTTAAGTGGATACCTACCGGAAAGGTGCTTACCAATGGCAAAACCATGGTTGACCGTGAAACCCCCAAGGGTTTGGATACTATTGTCACTAACCCGTATATATGCAATCAAGTTTGTGATGTTAGTGCAGGTAGTCCTTACTCAGTTGCAGGTACATCAATCATTCACTACATGAGAAGACTCAAAGTCTGGAGGCCTAAAGCAAGCATATCTCCTGTTTCAGGAGGTCTGGAATGTCAATGTTGATGTATGTGTATTATGACGTCTGTTCACTTCAGTTCAGGCCTCTCTCTTCAACATTATGATGTTTGAACACTTCAGTTCAAGCCTCGGTCCTTAATGTCATCATTATGGTGTCCACTGACAACACTTCAGGCCCCGTTCATCAAAGAAAAGAAAGGTGTACGATTCAGTGCGCCCTATCTTCGGAAGAAGAGAAATCTTCTTGTTTTTGACCATTCTCAACTACATGCTTCATACTTTCTCCATGGTCGGTCATTCATCAAGTGGATCTACTCATCTTTAATCGAATTCGTATTCACTTGCTCGATCAAAAATGGCAACCTCGTTTGCAATTTTTGAGAGGGAGAAGGGTGAATAAGCTACATGAGTGATTATATTCTTATTCACATCCTCAATCAAAAATGGCAAACTTAGTATGCAATTTTTGAGAGGGGGAAGTGTGAATAAACTACATGATTGATTGTATTCTTATTCACTTGCTACTCAATCAAAAATGGCAAACCTTGTATGCAATTTTTGAGGGGGAGAAGTATGAATATACTACATGTTGATGGATGTTAAAGAATGGTTATACGACTCTCATGATATCGTAGATGCACACTTGAATCATGATCCGTTACTTGAATAAAGATGCTGCACACGAAAAAGTTGGTTGACGTACGAAAATTCATTGAGAATATAGAAGCAACTGAGCAAGTCACCGACATGGAAGTGAATCTTTTTCATCACGGATTATTGTTCCTTCAATGTGCATTCTAGTAATCGACCATAAGAACATAACGGAAAATGTTGGCTAATACGTCAAAACGGCTATGAATATGAACATGGAATGTCAAGTGATCACGAAGTTTATTTGGTAGTATTTATTTGAGGTTGAAGTAATAATTCACGGGTGCGTGCACTTAGTATCTGAAGATATCAGGTTTGATTTGATGAAGATTCTTCGAGATCCTTGTTCGAGCTTTTAACCTTTGCAATGAAAAAGACTTGGATATCTAGTTATTTTTAGTAATTCTTCATTTGTATTACCACAAAATAACTATCACGTTAAGTGTCACACGTAGTTGTCGATATTCAAGAGGTGATGTACGTCATATACTTGATGGTTGGTTGGGTGAAGAGTATAGAGTACTTAGAGATTCGAAGTCGCATGAACTCTCTACACCACTCTTGGTCACACATTAGCGCAAGCTTAAGTCACAAGAACGGGGAATTCTACTTCATTTTCAAGTTGGGAATATCGGGTTTACTTTACAAAGTGGTCATAGCAATAGCCGAGTGAATATAAGGGTTGATTATGACTGTCAGAGAGTGTTTCTGCAGCAGTTTATTCTCACAGGATACATATAAGCAAATGTTGTTCTTCTCACAAAATTTCAAGTAGTTGTGCAAAAATGTGTTGTTGATTCTGTGGTATCAAAACCATCAAGGGGGAAAGGAGACATACATCTGAATGCATAAAGAGTACACGTGATGAACTTAATACTTCTTCTTAATTGAAGTTATGCCGGGAAGACAAGTGTCATAACCGCAGAGACAATCAGTGTCTTAACTCATGGCGTTTGGTGTACTATTCTAACTACGTGAGGGAAGTGGTCTCTCGATACTTGTGGTATATACTACTTCAGCTTTCAGTAGGAAGAAATATGAGAAGGACATTTGGAGTGTGAGATGATATTGATTATCGACATCTTCATACGAGCCGATATAATTTATGTTAAATTGCTTCTGGTTAATGTTTCGTGTACACCATGTTATGCTGATTTCAATGAGATCGCAACAATCAGGGGAAAGAAATGCGTACTTCGGGGACGCACAACAGGTTCACTTGATTGGTCTTAATCATCTATTCCGGTGTTTATAACCGCATAGACGATTAGTGCTTCAACCTGTTACTTTGGTGTCATCGTTTCGACTCTTGTTTGGCGTCATCATCTCGACTTTTGTTGGGAACATGTGTACACTATGGGCTTATGTATTATGTGAAAGATAACTGGAATGCATTTGTTGAAATGAAGATGTTGATCGATTAATCCCCTGAATAGACAAATGCTCAAAACCGCAGAGTAATGTTACATCTGAGACTCACAAAAAAAAGGTCATGTGATCGGGCTTAATCATTTATTCAGGATTGATAACCGCAGAGATGATCCATGTTTTATCTTGTTACTTCGGTGTTATCGATGTTCTTCGGTTTTTCGAGCTTCATACAATGAGACTTTTTGCATCACTTCAACTACTTGGAGAAGTGGTTTCTGGAAGATGATTGTCAGTTTGGGGTGAAGCTACCAAAGCTTCACAATTGAGGAGGCTAAAATTCGACGATTTGGTGGTGCCTAGTGATTAACTCAGCTGTGAGAGTCTAGTGATTTGTTATCAACCTGTGCTTGGTGAATTGTTGTGACTTGAGACATTTCGAATAGTCTGATTGTAATTTGACGTTGAGAGTTTAATATTTACAACTTGACTTATTATGATTGGATCTATTGTAACTTGACTCGTCGCGACTAGACACTTAGTGCTAATTATGACTTATCAGAGATCTCACTCTAAGTTTAACTCGCTTATCACATCTTTCGGTTTCTTTTGTTGACTTTAGTAAAATCCCGGGAGAGAATCGATCTCTCGGTTTAAGTCACAAGAGTTGTAAAATCCCGCTTAAGATTATATTATGGCAACCACGGCTTCACACTAACATACAGGAGCCTCAAAAGCTTTGGTGGTGAAATTTTGAGAGATGTTGATTACCGAATTCTACAAAGTACCGAATGATACTCTCAATTTGGTTCTCATGTCAACATTTTTCTTAAACTAATCGGGGATTACTCAGGGCTCGAGAATTTCGTGAAGAAGTTTATCGAAATAGTTAGATTCGGGAACTACCATTTTTGACACCGTCATGGAGGTTCTTCACACCCTATAAAATGACCATCAAGATCTGGAAAGGTTAAAAGCTAAAGCGATTGTTGAATTATTTGGTTGTTATGCTTTAGATCATAAGGGATGCTGAATCTACAACATACGAACCCGACAAATCTTGGAAACCATTCACGTCACATTCTATGAGCTGTCTGAGCAAATGGCTTCTGCACACATCAATGTAGGACCCGCGTCTAAACTTTTGTCTTCTGAACCAACCAGTTCAGTTATTGTACAGTATCCCACTCCTGCATGTACCTTATGTACCATCTACGGATAAGGATTTGGAGATCTTGGCTAATCAAATGGTTGATGAATACTTTGAGCCGCCAATTGGTGATACACCGGTACCACCAGCCATCGCAGCTCATGTTCCAAACGATCCAAAATGATTCATCTTGTCCTGTTTCAATAGCTCAAGACGCTCCATCAGCAAGTCATTCATCAACATCATCATACTTTCAATCTCCTTCCTTACATCAAAGCACTGCAGTCGACGATTCTTTTGAAGTAAATCCATCTGCTCCACCTGGTGTTGCTCCGTTCTAAAACACATTTACTCCTAAATCTTCATCTAAGGCTTCTTCTTCAGGAGATCTTAACACAAGCACATCAGTTTCCTACCCACAACCACATGATCTTCACTATAATGGGAATCCTTCTCAACCGGTGTCCACACGAAGTGATCTGAACACACATGCCTTGTGGTGCTTTTATAATTCCATACTATCCAAAGTCGAGCCTAAATATTTTAAGATTGTCATATCAGGCGAATGTTGGTTTAATGCGATACAAGAAGAAAGACATGAATTCTATCAACTTTGAGTATGGGAATTGGCACCACCTCCAGACTGTGCAATGATTATAGCTCTTAGATGGATCTTTAATGTGAAATCTGATGAGCATGATGACGTTCTGAATATAAGGCAAGGGTTGTTGCTAAGGGTTATCATCNAAAGTCGAGCCTAAATATTTTAAGATTGTCATATCAGGCGAATGTTGGTTTAATGCGATACAAGAAGAAAGACATGAATTCTATCAACTTTGAGTATGGGAATTGGCACCACCTCCAGACTGTGCAATGATTATAGCTCTTAGATGGATCTTTAATGTGAAATCTGATGAGCATGATGACGTTCTGAATATAAGGCAAGGGTTGTTGCTAAGGGTTATCATCAAAAGAAAGGCATTGTTTTTGAGGAATCGTTCACTCAGATTGTTTCTATCGAAGTTATCAGAATGTTTCTCGCCAATGCTGCAAGTCAGAACTGGACGGTCTATCAAATGGGTGTGAAAATTGCATTTCTTAATGGAAAGCTGCATGAAGTTGTTTATGTCAGTCAACCTAAAGGATATGTGGATCGTGATCGCCCTACCCATGTCTACCATCTGTTAAAGGGCCCTTTATGGCCTAAAGTAGGTGCCTAGGGCATGGTACGATATACTGTCAATGTTTCTCCTGGCAAATGGATTCTCCAGTGGTGTGGTGGAACTTCACTTCGTGAGGACAAAATTTCAGCTGGCAGATTTCGTCACTAAGGCACTTCCTGGAGAACGGTTTCGATTTATTCTCCAGCAACTTGGTTTGGAGAGTCTCATGCCAGTATCACTCAAAAGTCTTCAGGAAGTGAATGAGGAGTAATGGTTTTTCTTCAAAATATCCTTGAATGTAATATAAAACCCAGAAAAGAAAAATACAAAAATATAAAACCTATAAAAACCATAAAAATCAGTAAAACCAGAAAATACCAAAAATATAGTTTTTTTTAAGGCATGTCTTCTGGCATCGACAACATTTACGGTCCTAGAAATGTCATTCAATAATGACACGGGTCTTTAAATGAAGTTCGAACAGAAGTTCAAAATGTTTTCAAAACATGCCTATATGGCTTGCAGTTATTTCAGACTGTAACCCGTTCGTAAAATTTCGGCTTGCTATTACTTCAGATAGCAAACCGTGTTTCAAAATGAGGAAAACACGTCGCCTAAAAGACGGTTGTTCCTAGCAATGGATGAAGTTCATCCGGGCATGGATTACTTTACATCCGTGCACCTCTGAAAAGTTGTACGCTTCAGTGCATCATTTCTTGTAAAAGAAGAGAAGTCTTCTTTCATCCCAAAATCTCTCTCTTAATGATTCTTCAAGAGAGTTTTTGTGGTTTACAAGGTGGCTATTGGACTTAAATTTTCACAAATACCTTGCCGCTCAACTTAATGACAACAACACGTTAAACTGAAAACGGGTCATTAATTGAGGGGGAGCGTATTTGCTCAAAATTTCTGCACCTTTAAAAACTTTGTGCACCAGCAGCAGTGAAAGTGTGTCTCAAAATCAGAAAATGCAAAAATTTTAACACATTTTCTCCCATTTTTCTTCTAAAATCATTTAAATCAATTGGGATCACAAAATCTCAAAAGATTTGAAAATTTTTGATCGGGGGAGAGAATGTGATTTAAATATGAAATCTGATTTAAAATGTGATGTTTTTGGACTCAAAAGTTCGCTCTCCCATATGTGCTAAAATTTTGAAGTTTTTGAATTTTAATCAAAGCTCATATTGAGGGGGAGCAAGTGAATAAATGGTGAATAAATGATCTCAAATGTAAGCTCACCCGTATGTGCCAAAGTTTTAAAAATTTTCAAATTGAATCAATCAATGTGCACATATTGAGGGGGAGTAAGTGGCTAAGAGTCTGTCGCATGCTTTTACAATAACAAGTAGAAACCGTGAATTTATTATGACTCAGATTTGACTCATGAATTGATGAAACATGAAATGTCGTGAATCGAAAGGACTAGTCCTGGCCGAGTAATAATTTCAAGCTGGTCTAACCAGTGATGTAAGCATGTCTCGAAGAGGACTGGTCTAAGTAGAAAGTACCGTTTCGAGAAGCTCTTTTTAGATGTATACTTTGACGGGTCTAACTTCCTTTTTAAGGAATGTTAACAACTTTAAGTTAGTTATTAGGGCTAGTTATCACCTAAAAGCTGATAATGGATCCCTTTAACTAAGCAACGTAAATGTGTCCGTAGGGTATATGTCTATTAAGAGTGAATCAATTCAAAAGTGCAACTCACCCCGACATGTGCAAATTTCAATCAAAAACCTATGAGCACATGTTAAAGGGGAGCATTTGAAAAATGATAAAACTCTCAAAGTGCTAACTAAATGTGTTTCTTAATCATAAACACTTTGAGATAATTTTTAATGATTTGGTTTTATGGTGATTATGGAAAGATACCAAAAGACCGACCACTTTAATTTAATGCATAGAGTTATAAGGATGGTAAGGTTAGGTATATGTTCCCATGATCCACCAGAACCGAAGGGATCTTCCCAGGGACAAACCAATAGATAGATTAGAAGTCCTTAGGAATGATTGCAAAAAAGGAGAAAAGTGAGAAAGGGAAGAGTGCCGACTAAGATTGAGCTAGGACTGGAACAAACCCAACAAGGTTCTAGTGATGAAATCTCGGTAAGCACTGAAGGGTTTGAAGAATTAAAATGAAATGAAATGAGAAAAGGTGAAAAGAAATAGCCCTCCAAATATTCAACCTTAGGGCAGAAACCGGGTTCAACTCATATGCTACT
>LBNU01028137.1:5169-39175 GCA_014162995.1 Artemisia annua | reverse complement strand
TTGTTCCAGATCTGACGGCCTTCCCTGACGCCGTTACCAAACTAGGCCAAAAACTCTCTGGCCCGTCATGAGTAACTTCCAATTTCTTCACTTCAGTTGTTCCTGACGTCGTCACAATGAAGCTTGTGACGCCGTCACCTTCTATGCACTTTAGGGTCTTTTGAGATTTTGTTGTTTTCCGCACTTTTTCACTCCGAAAACGCCCGAAAATGCTTCTTTTGTGATTTTCTCCTCAAAAGTACCTAAAATGAGAAAAGAAACGACTTTGGGTGAAATCCGATCCAATAATATACGAATTAGGACTCAAACGGACCCCTAAAAACGTAACATTTTTCGTCTCATCACACACATTATTTAAGTGTAGTCACAAATCGATACATATGGTCAAACATTTCTGATAACTTATGTACTTTGTAACCCCTAGGAACAGTGTTACCTTTTGGAGTCAAAATCCATTACAATAGGCTAAATTACACAAACAACTATTGTAATAGCAGTAGTAACTTAATAATAGCGTTAGTAACTTTTTTACAAACAACAGAGTTGTAATCTCACAAAAGGTGAATTATATTACTTACCATAAGGTTTTTTACAACATAATGAAAACAGAGAAGCTAAACCCCTGCTACCTCCAAACACCTTATCAACTTGTTTTCTTCAAATCCCCATAACATGCTCTCTTATACTGAGCATGAATTCTTTCAATGAGATCTTTAACTGCCTCTGTACGTTCTTCACATATGATCTTTATAGATATCATCACACCAAGTAAACTAGCACTCAAAGGATATTCATTTTCTGCAAGCATAAAAACATCAAGTCCACCTTGTGTTGATAAGTGATGTACATTGCAGCTATCATAAAACTTCCATAAAGTTGAGAGATCATGACATGGGAAGTTCCAATAGATATTAGATGGATCAGGTTTATATAACCTATGTAATTCAACCCACAACTCTTGCTCTTTCACATCTGGCTTCTTGACTGTTTTTAATTTTTCTTGAACCAACTCCTATAATATGTCTAAGTCTACTATGTCAATTGTTCTTATCAAATCCTCAAACTTTTTGTACACTGCTGATCCTCCACCAGCCCTGATTATCTTCCAAGCCTTTCCAAATTTATCTTGGTAATCTCCCAGTCCATGATTGGATGTCTAGCTTGAATAGGATCAACATATAATGTTTCAGGAACAATCACCATCATCTGATCATGAGAAGAGTTGTCTTCTTTTCTTTGTGAATCATTCTTCTTCTTAGCAGGCTTGTCTTCAATGATCTTTTGTTTCTTTAATGGTGTTTCTTCTGTACCCATGTTGATAAACTTATCAACATATTTCTTGGTGTGGTAGTATAGACGTTCAATTTCTTCATATGTCTTTCCCCTGAGTTGAGCAGGTTTATAAAAACCTTGATTCTTTAAGTACATCTTCATTTCACTGATGAGCTGAGCCTTTGTAGGATTTCTTTTCCTCTTCTGGCTTTAACCTTGCTTTATTGACTGAATTAGCTCATTCAAAGCTACTTCTTCACTTCTTGCATGTATCAAATCAGCAAGTCTTTGTACTCTGTCATCATTAGTTAAAGTCTTATCTGTGTAAAGTTCTGCAACTCTAGCCTGTAGAACTTCATCAACATCAATAATAGCTTGCATTTTCTCTCCATGAGCTCTTTTTTCTCCTTTTCTTGAATACTGAATGCTACTTGCTCATCTGTTTCCACTTCAGACACTTTAGCTCTCCTTTTCTCATCCATAAAGTTAGCTATATCAGCTTCATCAACTGTCTTTGCAACCTCTTCAGCAGTAGATACTTCAGCAGTAGAAATTTAATTTGTTGTAGCAGCAGAAACATCTTGTTGTACCACCTTAGCCATTTCTTCAACATTACTAGTAGCAGCAGTTTCTCCCAAACTAGTATTAGTTTCCACTACCTGCTCTTTATTTACATCTTCCAAAACCGCCTCGTTACCCACCCTGTCAGCAACTAAATACTCATCATCCACATTATCATCACTATCAATCCCAATATCCATATCCACATGCATATCAGCACAAGCACCTTCAGCATTTGTTGTTTCCTCCCCTGAGATTCTGCTTTCATTCCTCCCCTGTTTGGGAGCATCCTCCAAACTAGTAGCCTTAGAAGAACTCACCCTGTGTGTTGTGCCCATCTTCTTCAACCTTCTGAACAGAGCTTTTCTTGACCTCTGTTGACCTTCCAAATATTGAACTCTTAGGTTCAACCTTTTGATCTTTGCACCTTGTTTTGTTGTGCGCTTTTGGAGGCCAAGAACATCCTCTTCTAACTTGGTACAATAGACCTTCAAATCCTGTATAAGTTTCATTCTATCCTCACCACTTCGGCTTGTGTTACCTAGCCCGAGAGATGGATCATTGGAATTGACATTTTGTACATCAGTATCCATCAATTCATGTGTTTCAGAACTACCCTCATCACTTCTGGATGTGTTACCTTCCCTGAGAGGGGAATCAACGGGTGTATACTCAGTCTCATGTATGTTACCACTGGCCTGCTCTGCTTCTAAGCTAGCAGCAGAAGTGGCAGCCCCTTCCAACATGTCATGCTCCACACCCATGACATCCTCACCCTGTTTTTGTGGAAGGTTCACCATATATGGAAAAAGTGGTGTAACCTTTCCTGAAAAATCCTTGCCATTATTTTTCAGATTTGAAAATACTTTCTTTTGTAGTAAGGGGGCAGCATAAGTTCCTTTATGTTTTTTAATGGTAGTCAACTGTTTTTGAATAATAAGTTGCAAAAACCTTGGATATAATAAAGAAGTACCATCATCAGCCAAGGTCTTGATCATACCCTCCAAAATCATTTTTGAAAAATTGAAAGGTTTTCCTTTAGCAAGGCATATCACTACTGATGCCATGGTGGTACCAAACTCATTCCAACCTTTAGTTTTAGGACTCAAACAATGTAAGAGAGTATGAATCAAGAATTCCCACTGAGATGAGAAGAGACCTTTGTAAAATTTTAATTTATCATTCTTCTTCTCATACCCATTTTTTTCAAACCTTTGAAAATGGCAGCAGTTTCAAGACACTCAATCTCTTCATCATCTGGTAGGTTAAGAGATTCCCTAATAGATGACTCAGTTATGAGTATTTTTTGGCCATCTACCTTAGCCTTAATCTGTTTTTCTTTATTAACAGTTATGGCTTTAGCAGTAGCCCAAAACTGCTTAATAAAAGAAATGCATATAGGAGGACTCACAGTTAATGTATACTTAATAGGGGTAGCATTCAAGAAATTGATTATCTGTGTGAATCCTTCAGAACCATTAGGTTTCTTCAAAAAAGTGATCATGTTGTGTCTGTCAACAAATGTGCGTTTTGATTCAATTGCCATCACCATCGTGAATTAGGGTTTTGTGATTTGGGGATTTTGAAAATGATTGATAAGAGATGTTAGTGTTTGTGATTAGAGAGAAATTATGTGTGCATGAAACTGAATTATCGATTTAATTGGGGATTTAAACCCTTAAGTGTAAATGTTACCAATCCACCCCTGCACTCTCATATCTAGCAATACAAACCCACCTGCAGTAACGTTTTCTTAGCAGTAGAAACTTTTGATTAACATAACACAAAATATATCCCAAGTTCTTCTTAATGAACACAACAATCAAAATATTGTAACAATTAATGAAAAAATTGAGCAATGTCAAACTACCAAGAACACTTATGAGGGAATATACATATGTATTTCCCAGTGATTGAGTGGAAATTCCTGCCAGGGTCAACATCAAACAGCCCTGACAGCAGGTCACTTCGGTAATCTCTCGTGGATTACGCTTAGTGTTCGCGGTGGTGTTCCAAAATGGTCTACAATCGTGGGGTGATCTTCAGCGACTCACCTAATCGCTATAAGGTGATTATTCTAAGCTACTAAGGTGGAGGTGGAGGTCTACAATGGCGGTTTAGGGTTTGTATGGTGGTGGTGAGACCAACTAAGGAAGAAGGTGACAAGTAGGTGCATCACCTACTTGTGTGCTTGCTAGGGAGGTGCTAGGTTGTGTGCTAAGCATGACTAAGGTGCTAGGCGAGGTGCTTGAGGTGTTTTAGGTGCTTAGGGTACTTAGTTTTAGGATTAAGGTTAGGTTATGTTTAGTTTAGACCTAATTTTGCTTAGTGAGATATTAGGGTCTAGCTTAGGGTTTAGTGCGTAGATTAGGGTCCTATGAGTGTTTAGTGACTAATCCTAAGAAGCTTATACTAAGAGGTGGTAGCTTATGGGAAAAGTTTGAGAAGTTTTGACCTAATTTCCGGGAAGTTATAACCTAGTTATGGTTTTGTACTTAAGAGACTTGTACCTAAGCTCTAAGGGATTGTACTAGGGTCTAAGGGTGGTAAGGTATCCTAATGATACTAAGGTAACTTATACATAAGCCTTGAACACTTTCAAACGAGTTCAGATAAGCAATTAGTGGCGTACTTGGATTGATTGATGAAAATGCCATTGGGATTTTGAGATACTTGTAACCCCAAGAAGAACGACATTTGTCCCATCATGGACATTTGGAACTTAGAGTTCATTTCTTTGGCAAAACGATCACATTCTATTGGTTCAGAAGAGGCAAAGATAATGTCATCTACATAGATTTGAACATGAAGCAGATTTTTGCCCGATCTTCTGGTAAACAGTGTAGGATCAACAACACCCTTGGTGAACTTGTTATCTAGAAGAAACTTGGATAACGTGTCATACCATGCTCTGGGAGCCTGCTTTAGTCCATATAGTGCCTTCTTCAAGCGATAGACATGATTTGGANATTTTTGCCCGATCTTCTGGTAAACAGTGTAGGATCAACAACACCCTTGGTGAACTTGTTATCTAGAAGAAACTTGGATAACATGTCCTGCGAGGGGGATACGTGCTTACTTTTCTCTTTAAATCGAATACAAGTCTTTTTCTTTGGTTGTTGCGCGAGTAAACTACTTGCCACCATTACATAAGTAAATTCATGAATCTAATCACTTGTGGGGGTACCCAAGTGAACGCGAATATAATTGATAGATCTATTGGAGTTTGACAACTCCCGTTGGTACTACCTCTCACTGGAGGGTACCAATTAGTATTATATTTGAACCATCTAAAGGATTAACTTTGGCAAGTTATCCTTTCCCGTCCTATCATGGTAGGGTCTGCAGTGCCCCATGATCTGGACTGTTAACGTGTGTTTCATGAGCTTAGTGCAACATACCCACTCATGATAATTGTACATGCATTACAATTATCATAAACGCTACAATTTCCATGAAGGGTGTAACAACTAAACCCTGTGGAACTTGTATTCACTACCACTTAAACCTATGACTCTCACTCAACACCTAGTGTTGACTTTTTAAGCATGTATCCTAGGTATATGGCTGCTACGGATCTATGGCAAGGAGTGGCACTGAACTCGGAGGACTTTCAATCCTGTTATCATTCAAATACTATTACACACTTAGATTTAAGGGACCTCTTCTTAATGAAAACTCTGATATTTTAATGAATGATAGCATATTTATAAAAACTTCTCTTTTCGAGTCATTTTCGATTACTATAACTGTGATTCCATGAAGTAATACCCCAACCCTAAATCCGCTCCGAACTGTGAAAATGGGGGTGTTACATATGGGCTAATACATGTAGGTATTAGCCAAGTTTAATGATTATTTGATGTTTCGATTTGTTCTAATTCGATAGTTTACTTAGTCTTGAGTATTGATTACGTTTATTACTTCATTCATATTTGTTAATATGTTAATGTAAGCCCTAGGTGGATAAATAAGAAATTGATAATCATTAAGGTGCTTTATGCGGATTTCGACTAATCGTGACAGGATTAGATCTATTGAGAAACTTATTTTCCAAATCTAGAGTTTAGGGGCTGCCTAGACTTAGGCCTGATAAACGCCAGGTCGTGAGTGTTGTCGTTACAGGTCTTTAGCCTAATCAAACATCTTATATGACTAAACATTAGCTAATACTCTTTCCTTACTATCCGCTTGACCTCTTCTTTATTACCTGTGTTTTTGCTTGTGTGTGTTATCTATCTCGCTACATTTACAGTTTTTATTAAATCTAAATCACGCGCCAGTCTCTTAGGCTGAAAACCCCTTTTGCTACGTTAGAATTAGGTTTAAATAGACTAACTTATAGAATTAAAATACTGATAGATTTTAAGCGTTAATGTTCCACTGTAAGTGATCAACACCCTACTTACCAACTAACTCACCATCGATCGGTTAACTGCCCGTTAATGTTTGTTATAGGTAAATTCGGCAAAATATAAATTTAAGACTTGAATACAAAAATTACCTACATATGACGGCACATCAACTTTTGGCACCATTGCCGGTGAATGGATAGTTTAATATATGTATTTATTAATAATTTGATTTAGGGTTTAACTTAGTTTAATCTTTTTAATTTTGATTTAACTTACTTTATATGTATATTTGTATATTTGTATATCTCCGCATTTTTATTTGTTTTGTTTTGTTTGTTTGTGTTTGTGTTTGTTTTGTTTAGTTGCGTTTATTTTGTGTGTTTCTGCATTGTTTTTATTTTGTTGTATTCTGTTAAAGTAAACGATATGGAGTAATCAAATCATTGAATACAATGTATTGCATATTTATTTTTAATACAGCGTATTGAATTTAATTATTCATATACGGCATATTTAATTCCTTAAATACGGCTTATTCTATTTTAATCAGAATTTTAAAACCCTAAAAGTTCATACGGCGTATTAGCGTTGGCCTATACAGCATATTTAATTTTTAAAAGAGATATGAATTATTAAATCCTAAATATGACGTATTGATAACTATTGATACGGCATATAGTAACTTCTAATTAAAAAAGGCTGAATTTAAAAATCTATCAGACATACGGGGTTTCCAGAAAACTAGATTCGGCGTATCGTCTGTCTGATATCGGCAGATTTTTAATTTTTATCTTATTTCGATTTCGTTCTTAGTTTTCTGTAATTTTACTTCTTCGAACCTATCCTACTGATACTAATATCTTGATTTCAGGTAGTGCATGACCAGGAGCTCGATTAAAGACCTCGTTGAACCTTATAGTGAACCCGAAAAAGCTTTTCATTGGTTAAGAAAGCTTTTTAAGACCACGAGCATTGATTGTTCGAGTTCGATAGGATTCAATTACTTTTCAGATCAAGAAACTCGGTTTGAAGAAGTAATTATGGAAACAATGACGAACCAAGCTATGTAGGAATACATGACCAAGACCCGAGAGGATTATGGTTCAGATATTGCCAGGCCTAAGTTTGATAAAAAGGCTAAATTCGAGTTAAAGGGGAAACTTCTTAAAGAGTTGCATGAAAACACTTTCAAAGGCTTAGACACTGAACACGTGGTTATACACCTTGAAAAAGTATTTGAAATTATTGAATCGTATACTCTTACTGCTGTTGATCTGGGACAACTTATGCTTCGTGGTTTTCCGATTACTCTCTCTGGAGCTGCAAAAGAATGGTTGAATAGCGAACCTTCAGATTCTATTACTAGTTGGAAGGAGCTTAAAAAATATTTGAACAAATACGGTCATTAAGAGTTCTATGCTAAATGTAACACCCTCATCCGAAAATGGGTCAAATGTCACATTTATGGCGTCAACATAACATATGCAAGCGGAAGACTTTATTAATATAATGGTTACATAAGTTCTCTAAGGAAAAGATAAGTCTAAAACATAATGATATCCAAAACTAAAATACAAATCTAAACCAAGTCTAAATGAAAGGTAACTTTAAAGTCTAATCCATATCAAAAGGAAATGGGAAACTATCATCAAGGTGGTCCACTAAGAGCTCCTATGCACTCTTCACTCATAACTCAGCTTCCCTCTTATAACCTGCCGCAGAGAAAAGAAATGTCCCTGAGCTTAAAAAGCTCAATGAACAGGTATAAACAAACATATAACTAAACATGAATAAGTATGTGAAAATATATCATCAGAACCTGCTGAATAAGAATATCATAAGTCATATGAATCAGATGAAATGAGAAACAAGTGAATAATAAGGAAATGACCACGAACTCAAAACAAGTATCTAAGCATGATACATGAATAGACCAAAACAATCAAACATATATAATAATATAATGGCAAGTTGTACATAGGATTTGCAACTCATGATGTACCTAAACAGATGTGATATGGGGTGTTTGCATACACAAGTCCCTACAAAACAAACAATATATATACAAGTACTGGACTGTGCATATATGAAAATAATAATAATGCCCATGGTGCTATACATCATACAAATAGGGAACACCGTGGACTACTCACACCTCCACATATAGTGTCATGCCACTGGTGCCTCAATGACATGGTAATGGTACCTCTATGACTAGTTAATAGCTCGGGGAATAGAACAAGGCAAATAAAGCATAGAGAACAATCATAGATTGTCCAACAAGATAATGTCTAAATGAAATGAATCTAGCATCAATGGAATAATCAAACGAATATCAAATCAATATGGATCATGAATCAAAATTGCAATGGTCATGGGTCACACGTCATGAGAAATCCTTACTGGAAAAGGATAGAATATATGTACCTTAAAGCAAATGAAAGAATACTCGGAAACACAACTACTCCTTCTTCAAAGAATCTACATGAATTAATAATCATTTTATCATTTAGGAGTCTAATTTATTATTTACAAGCCCATTAATTAATGTCATAATTGATTTCGCACTTAATACTTATAGTTATTAATATGTTTTAGGGTTAAATCACATGTTGTCAAAATATAGGTGTAAAAGTATCTCGGAATAATGATTTTAAACTAGTTAGATTTAACAGTATACTGAATTAAGAATTGAGGAATAAACTGTATTAGAAACTAGGTTAGACCGAATTAGGAACAAAAAGGGAAACCGGATTAGGATAAAGGGAATCTCGGAACAATTATACAAAACCCTAACTTTTATCAAATTCTAGTTCATATTTACAAATTTTCAAACCACACTTATATACCTATTGAGGTTCCCAAATATTTATTAGTGGTACCCATATGTGTTAGGTACTTCCAGTAATTTTATAGATTTTATCCCATAGCAAAACTATCTCATAAAAGATCGTTTATCATAACTAGTCAGAACATGACCTGATTGAACTCCCAGAAAATTTGCATTTATTAAACATATTTAGACCTTTTAGAAAATTCCACAAAAATTACAGTAATTAATAGACATCTTGAGTATACTCCTTTTAAAATGTTGTGGTTCGAAATCATTATAGTTTGAAAATTAAAAATCATAGAAACCGACTGAAATCAGACCCAAAAATTTAGACTCGACAACAGTTTTCTTATAATGACCAAATCACCCCAATCAACCTCAAACAAATTGGCCCAGTTCATAAACTCTTTGAACTTGACTTTAGGCTCAAGAATCATACAAGAATCTATTGTAAAACTCGAGCTATGGTCCGCACAAGATGGGGTTATGAATCTATCCAGAAACCGAACGCATATCTAACACTTCCAACATGTTTATTTACATGTTTTAAGTACACCCGACACCAACGCACACCATATAACGTGACATGATTCAACTCCCTTTTAGCGTGCAAACGAAACACATAAAGTCATAAACTACAAACCTAAATCCCTCGTTAATTATTGTTTCTAGGGTTAGTTGATTCAGGTTAGGGCTGGAAACAACATATGTGTATTAATGAGATGTAGAGAAACATAACATATGATTAGGTTAGGTTTGTATCATATTTAGTCGTGTAATAGTTGATTTGTTTTAAAGATACTAACACCGAATGAAAGGTTTACCCTTAGGTTGAATATGAATGATCGAAGAGAAAACAAACTACACTTGAGACGTGTACAAGAAGGTCTTTGCCGATTCGTATCAACATGGTGCACCTCAGAGGATCGTAAAAAGGCCGTGGAGACAGAAGAGAAAGAGCTAGCAGAATCATCTTGTTCGCCACCACCCGAGAAGCAAAAGATTATAGAGTCTAGGCTGAAAATACATGCACAGATAGTGGTCTAATGACAAGGCCGACCCTTAAGCTGCTATGGTTTAGAACACCAAGGCTACAAAAACCCTAATTCCAACGATCACTAATCAAGCTACTAGCCTTCATCTTTAATCTTGTAGACAGAAAATCGACTGGGAACCTGGTTATTATTTTGTTTCGGTTTGGAGAGAGAGCAAAGAGATATGCAGGTTGTTATATGAATTCTTTAGGAAGCGTGTTAAGGTGAGGGAAGAAAGGAAAGCCGTGTGAAGTTTATGGGGAAAGGGATGGGATTGTCGTGTGAATGAATTAAGGCAAGAGATAGCATGCAACTCTTCTATTTAAAACAAGGATATGTATTGGTTCTTATCATCATATAAAATGTGTTGGACAAATCAATACAAGAATTTTACTAAATACGAAAACGTGTAGAGGTTACTAAAAGAAAGGATGTAGGGATTTCTTTTATATTTTAGGATAGGTTTAGGGAATTGATTCTAAATAAAACGTATGGAAAGGTAACATAAAATATATCTTTTGTATCTTAGGTTAAGATAACGATTAATAAACCTTGTGTTTTATTTCTTAACTTATAGTTTTTTGTTACTTATTTATTTATATAAACTTTAGGTTATGACTCAAAATGTTAAATCAAATTTCAGAGTGCTATAATAAAGATCCAGAGTTCATTTGCTGGTTAAGTTTTAAATTTTGCAACTCCAAGAAAACGAGTGCATCCCTTAAAAGCGCACTTCGGTCCTATTGGATATTGGAGAACGAAAAAGAAGAACTAACTAAAGAAGTTACTAAGACATTTAGAATCAAGACAAACTTATTTGATTACGAGACACCTTTGTGCAAGGAATTAAGAGAATTTAACCAACTTTTGAAAATTAATGTAGATGTGCTAACTGGAGATCTACCAGGGTCTAAAACTTATAATGATTATAAGAACACTTGGTTGTACGAAAAGGATAGCCAAACTCCATGGGTTGATGAAAAACCATGGGAAGAAAATAAGGTGAATCACAAATGTGAACCAATTCGCTTTAAGAATGGACATGAAATATGGCCAACCTGTAATTGGGAGAAAGGCGGATTTTGTAATGGAGGTGATTCACCTGGGATGAAGCGAATTGGAAACAACATCTTTTTTCAAAATTATGAATGGTATGATTTGATAGAAGATAACGAATTGAAAAACAAAGCCTTAATGGAAAAGACAAGAGTGGAAGCTCATGTGGATGACTATGACATAAAGAACTTGACATTTTTTAAATGAGTGCATAGGAATTTTGACGATTATGGTAAACTTGATCTAAGGTTGAAACAAAACTAGAAAAGGAGTGGGAGAAGACTCTAGACGGTTATGAGTCTGCTAATGAAGAATGGAATGATGATTCACCAAAAGAGGAAAAACTTCATGATACACCTGTAAACCTTATTGAGGGTGAATCTACTTAAGAAACCTATGATGACTTTTGCCAAGTCACTGACTGGACTTCAAAGATTCATAGTGAGTCATCGGAAGGAGGTAATGAAATTGATGCGAATGAATTGAAAGATAACTTAATTTCAAATGGAGAGTCTTATTTTGTTGATGAAAAGAAAGAGGCATTCAAAGAAAGAAAGTGTCGATTGCTTGGAATCCCCTACAAAAAGCCACCGACATTTACGTCTGAGAAATTTAAAGTTATCAAGTATTTATTCGGACAATTGGAGGAATATGGGGCCATAAAAATGTATGAGTACGATGCTTGGATCCGGACTGAAGAAAACGTGTCACAAGCTTACCACGAAATTTTTTGTTTGAACGATGAAGGGTGGTTTGTGGTTAAATGTAGAAGCGAAAGATGAGTCTAACTTAAAGACTGTGGAATAAAGAGAAGTGCTTCCCGGGAAACAACCCGGAATTGTTGTTTTCCAAAATTTTTTTGAATCTTTCAGACCTGTACTTCGATACGGCGTATTCCAAAAAAGGAAATAGCGTATTGACGTACTGGTCGTATCTATCTTTTTAATTTTCTGCCCTTTGAAATATTCTTTCAGATGTCTTTGATACGGCGTATTTAGGTTTTAGATACGGCGCGTCAACTTCTGACCCATATTTTATTTTAGTTTTTATTCCAGGCTCGATATGGCATATCCTATATTATGGATACAGTGTATCGATTGACCTGATGATATTTTCAGTTTTATTTTTATTTTATTTTTCTAACCATCGATTATCGTAGACACACTAGCTGTGATTTTCATGCATATTAACACAGGTTGAGTACTTAGATTATGAAAGAAGTGGTGGTTCACATATACTCTGTATTTTCTGTGTGTTGTAGCCATGCAGGCATTCAGACGCCCTTCTTTTCTCACATAGAAAAATTTGCTCACATACGCATCATGAAGAATCATACCGAGCAAATCTCAGGGGATTTTTCGTTCTGATTCTTTCTATTTCCTATATTTAACTTTCAATTTACACAACGAGGATACTGTATATCTTAAGTGGAGGATGGAGAATTAGAACGCTATTTGTCCTTAATATTTCAAAAATATGCCTAATATATGCTTAAATTTAAAAAAAAAATAGCATGTTTTATGAAATCATAAGTTGCATATCCCGCACACATAACCTTTATTTCCATATTGTAAGAATTAAGCCTATTCTGTTTCCATTATTCTACCTAAATTCCAAAAAAATATGAGTGTGCCGGTGACTTGTAGTAAACTTTAGAACTTGGCTTGGTATACTATTCGATACCATCATAATGAGTATTATTGATATAATTGGAGTGACTTGTCTAACTAGGTAAATTACTAGGATTACACCCAAATGGCCTTTTTAGTTTGCATTTTATGTGATATTAACTAACTATACTGGTTAGTTAACCCCCGTATAAAACACATTTGTTACTCTCATTTTTAGAGTAAGATACCCCTAGAAAAAACTCAGAACCATTCCTTTGGTTTCTTACACCAACGTAAATTTGTTTCGTTACACCTATATATCTTAGCCTATCCTATAGATTTAAGTCCGTGGTTGGTTGCTTTTGTAAAGTGTGTATTTCTTGTGTTCATGTATGTTTCTTATCTTTGGTTAGGTCAGGAATTGCACATCGCAATTAGGAATGTGATAGTAGTTATTTTTTATTTTTGTGTGTTTACTACTATCACTATTATTTTTATATCTGAAGTTTTGAAGTATATGGAAAAATTATCCAGATTTATTATGATGGTGAAGTGGTGAAATTTTACACCATTGGTTGTTTCTTGATGTTTTGATTAAAAGAAAAAAAAAAGTGAGATCGTGAGATAATCGGTTTTCTGAACTTAACTGATTTTATATTATGATCTAATTGATTATTCGTTGGTACGTCTAATAAACCAATGATGCAAAGCTTTGTATTAGTGGAGATATCGCCAGTATTTGTTGCACTATATTTATGGATTATAGGAAGGTTGGGCGTTAAGGGAACGCCAACTAAGGTTTGATTTCATGAGATGATGATTAAGACATCATTGAGTCTAATTCGTGTCTACTTATTAAAGCATGAGTTTTTTTGTTATTGTGTGAGTTAGTCTATGATTTGTGTCTTTTCAAGGGAAGGTCGGGAAGTAATTAACCACATTTGTTTGGACTTAATGTATTTTTTTGTTATTTTATTTTACACCAATTATATCTATTTCCCATGTCTTATCTACCTTACATTTATTCATTGTTAGCTTTCGAGCATCCGGATATAGTTATAACTTCGTGAAAATATCGAGTGCATTAATATTTTAGAGACCATCCGGTTTTTGAGCGATCAAATAATGTGCCAGCAATCTAGGTTATATGTTTTGGTGACCATCCATTATGTAAATAACGCGCTAGCGATCTAAGATGTATTGCTGTAGTGACCATCCGTTGTTTGAGTAAACCAAGAATTCGCTCTAGTGATCTATTATGTTTTTGTATGAGACGTTTGAAAAAAATCCTAGTACAACCTAAAGCCTTATCATATTAACCTAATTTACCGCTTTAGACTTGTTACTCCTTAGCTTTAGTGGGGGAGATGTGTATCCTTGTCAAGCTTATGATAGAATACTAGTCACGACTGAGCAATTGAGCGAATTACTTAAATGTTACTACATAGATTAGTTGAGTGATTTCATTTTCCTATTTAGTGAGGTGTTTGATTGTGCACTTGAGATTATACAAATAAATGCTTAACTAGAAAAATGTTTGACAATTTTTTAGGATACATTTTCATAAGTTTAATTTAAAGCTTACTTGAGGACAAGTAAAGTTCAAGTGGGGGGATATTTGATGACATCAAATAAGGTCATATTTATAGGATCATTTATCTTATGTATATTGCTTGTTTTATATTAATTTATATAGGAATCGATACTTAATTGCTTAAATATTTCTATTTCAGTTATTAACAAGCAATTTATGAAAGTTAGTGATGTGTTTCGAAAGCTTTAAATTTATAAGACTAGTTCTACCGATTCCTTAATACACAAAACACATGGGTAAAAGTGTAACCCCCGTTTATAGTGAAGGTTTTGAGGCAAGACCAGGTCGTCCCAAGAGAGGTAATAGTTTCTTATGTTAGATATGAGTAACAAAATTAGATTCCAATGATTGTCACTTATCACTAAAACCGTTTTTGTTGGATATAAAGTTGTTGAATTGTTTTGCCAAATTATTCTAAAGATATGTTTTTCAAGGCTAAGCACATGAGATAAACAAGCATAAGTATCACAGAAGGTACATGGACAAGGCATAGAAGTAAAGCATGATGGGTTATTATGTAAACTAGTATATCTACCTTATGTAAAAGAATCTCCTTTCGCCCTTTGATCCTAGATACATAAAGTGCATAAAGTTTCGTCCAAGTATGAAGTATTAGGTATGCATTTTCCCTAGTCAAGTCGTTTGACATTAGACCAGTCCTTAAACGTGTCATAGTCAAGGTTAACATTTGTTTTACTAAGCAATTGTCACAAGCATAGCATTGACTTGTTATAGACATACAAATCATAATCTAATCAACACAATTGCATCTTTCGACCTTTAAACAATCATAGTGATCAATCAAGACAAATGATAATAGATTAAACAATGACATATCAAACGCATACATAATGGATTCAAGTATCATGATACAAATCTTACGTTAACATCATGGTATAAGTGCCTTAAACAAACATAAAGGTACTACTCTTTATTCATATCAAAGTAAACCAAGTACATAATCATTATCATCATATAGAACGAGATTATACCGAGGTTTACAAGTGTTTCACGTTCCAAAGTTGTTCTCCAAACATTGCTACTTTCTCCAATTCCTTAGCTAGTGGCTTTTGGTGCAAAACCACTACTAACTGCTTATTATTTTATCAAGAGATGTTTCTTGATTGAGGTGTGTGTAAAACTCCGATTTGAGCCTCTATTTATAGTTGAAATGCAACCCTAAGACGTCCCTGGATAGTTATGACAAGCAAATGATCGCCTCATCATTGATGTGGCTCATTAATGTAGAAGTATAACTGCCATTAGAAGTACGCCGCACAACTGGTGTAAAACTGGTGGGCTTCTCTTCGCGTAACCGGCGCTCATATCACATATAACCGGCGTACTTCTTGTGTGACTCGTAGTTGCATAGTTGACCAAAGGTGCCCGTAAGCGGCGCGTTTTCTCCATAAGATCGGCGTGCTTTTGTCCAAACTATGAATAATTATCTTAAATCATTTGTTTTGTGTACTTCTTGCGTCTTTCCTTCAATCCTTTATCCTGCATATTCATTCATGTATTAAGTACCAAAATTCCTAATAATAAGGTTATTTACTATATAATTTACATAATATCAGGGGTATAAATATGTATCATACGAGACTCATCAAATCCCCCCATACTTAAACTAATGCTTGCCCTCAAGCATACAAGAAAATTGTTTTCAAAATTGAGTCTCGTATAAGTTTCGAATATATATTTTTGTATATCCAAGACAACCAAGAATAACATGACATGCTCCTTACGAATGTTTATATATTTTCAAATTCACTCAAGCACTCATAAAAATGTTTTTGGTTATAGATTCACTCTTATAGCTCAGTCATAACTTATAGATTTACCATAGGCTTGAAAAAGAAACAAAATTGCATCAACGTGGGGTAAGCACCAAGTATAAATATCAAAGAGGTCTTTTATTCAGGTTATAACGTTAGGTTAAGGGTTATAAGGCATGGATTTAGACATGGAAATTATTTGTCAATAATTGGTGTAAAAACTTAAATCGGGAAATCATAATTCTCTTTATTCTTTCTTTTTCATCACTTATTTATATATTTTTTCTTTCTTTTCTCAACCACATTATAACAAACATAAAGTGTGCACTCTTCATACACATCGTAATTGGCATATAACCATACTTTTTTCTCATTTATATACTCCAATCCTTAGATTCCCGACTAAGCAATATATTTTTGGTTATTTTCTCGATGGATAAATAGAAACGAAAAGTTAAGGCTCAGAAGGGTGTATCTAGTGGATAATAACACTAAAAGTGAGTGCTAAATGGGTTAAATTTTTGTTTAGTAAACAAATGGCTTATATATGGTGTATTCCTAATTTTTGCCTCTTATCACATAAAAATACTTATATCACACGAATGTGATCTCACTGCGGTCTCATAATGATTTCAAATAAAAGTTCTAGAATCACATAAATTATCGGCACACTCATAAACAAAGAAATCAAGCATAAAAGGTATATGCCGATATAGGCTCGAAATCCTCACATTTATAGTGGTAATGGTCATAAAATGTGTAAATAATGCCATTAATCCCGATTAAGATTTCTTATGATTGTTTTGGATACGTTTTCCATAAAAACTCCTTTAATTACTACTAATTTTATTAATTTTAATACCCCCGTAATCGGCGTACATAACTAAAAGGTGCGTCGGTTTTATTAATATATACGACGAACTTTAGCTAAAAGCAGCGGTTTTCTCAAAATTGTCTTAACAGTTTATTCAAAATTCTACATACTAATATAGATATTTCTTTATTTTTCTAGTTATCTTTCCACCCCATACTTAAATTAAGCATTGTCCCTAATGCTATAGAATTTAAAAACAAAGTATAACGGGAAAAATAAAGATAGCGGTACTTCCCGGGTATGCTTTGTTTTTCCCCGAGAAATCTCCATATACTTGTCCATCTTTTGGACCATTCTTTCATGCACACACACATCATGCAACAAAACAATACCACAAAATGGTAATGTGCACTTGGCACATTACATTAGTCATTAGTTATTTAACAAAGATAATAATTAAGATGTTTAAGTGTTTTGGTGCCATAGTGGTGGTGGTGCATGTGTTCAAGTGTTTAATGGGTACCAATAGAGGTACCAATATTATAGACCCACACATTGTTTAGAAACATGTTTGAAATTGTTTTAAACCAAGACCAACATACTGGTCAACCAAATTAATACCCAAACCAACAAACCATCCAAACACCTCATACAATCCAGCCAAGTACGACGGTCTTCACTCCTGCTCTTCTACTTCTTCACTGCGACTATCACTTTCATCACTCTCCTTACTACCACTGCTACTCTCCTCATTCTCTTGCACCTGCTTTTGTGTGTTCTCAGGTACCTCAACTTGCTCAGAGATGCTCAGAGATGCTTGGTGGATAGTAATCACCAAGGCATATCTATCCGTATGATATGAAATTCTATCAACTTTCCTCTCCAAAGCTCCCAACCTTGTTTTAAAACCTTCAATCTTTTCACTTACAATATTTCCTCTTGCTCTGGCTGGTGGTGGTGGCCTGACAACTCTTGGCCCAGCAACATCAGGCTTCAACTTGCCTCTATCATCCCACATATCCCTTAAAGTCACATGGTCAAAAGCTTTGTAAGATGTGGGTGCAGAGTATGTGGCCATGTTCTCCTCAGTGAATACATCCAAGCCCTTAGCCAACCTTGTGATCAGGTGACCACACATCAACTCACTGTCACTTTGGCTTCATTTTCCTTTCTTTTTCAACCAATGTTCCACAACCCAAGCCACATTAGCATATTCACCCATATTCTTCTTCTCAAACAAGCTCAACAACCAACATTCCATCCTTTGCATCTTGTCAAAACTAGTGGTTCTCTGGCAAAGCAAATAAGTAATCATTTTGTGTAGAACCTTCAGAATGTTCCTCCTAATTGTGCTAACCTTACTCCTTGACAAAATCAAACTATCCTCAGTGCTCACTCTAGCCCAAAACTCATTCAAAGCAGCATTTGTAATTTTTATTTCATTCCTGAACCCCCCTTTGAAATATTCCTCAAAGTAGTCATCTACCAAAACCTCTTCCTTTTACAGCCCTAAAGCTACACCAAACCTAGCCAAAGTCAAAGAATGTTTCCTTCCTCCCAACCTAAAGAAGATACTTTTCTCTGTCATAATCTTATCATCCCCAACTGTTTCATCAAAACTAAAGGTAGAATAAAACTCCAAATATAGCTCCTTTGTACACATTCTCCCTTATGTCAAACACCTTCCTCCAAGCTTCAGAGACAAACAACACCTCATTGTCATCCTCAGCATTCACCAATTTAATAATCAACACCTCCTTAATCTCTTCTGCACATCCAGCTTTGTTTAGAACCTCCCACTCTAGCAAATATGGGACATATGGGCTTTTCTGGTACAAGGTACTCAGAACCTTGTTGTAGTCTTTCTTTATACACATTCTCCCTTATGTCAAACACCTTCCTCCAAGTTTCAGAGATAAACAACACCTCATTTTCATCCTCAGCATTCACCAATTTAATAATCAACACCTCCTCAATCTCTTCTGCACATCCAGCTTTGTTTAGAACCTCCCACTCTAGCAAATATGGGACATATGGGCTTTTCTGGTACAAGGTACTCAGAACCTTGTTGTAGTCTTTCTTTATACACATTCTCCCTTATGTCAAACACCTTCCTCCAAGTTTCAGAGATAAACAACACCTCATTTTCATCCTCAGCATTCACCAATTTAATAATCAACACCTCCTCAATCTCTTCTGCACATCCAGCTTTGTTTAGAACCTCCCACTCTAGCAAATATGGGGCATATGGGCTTTTCTGGTACAAGGTACTCAGAACCTTGTTTTAGTCTTTCTTTGCTTGAGTGTTGCAAGTCCTCCATAAAAGATGAGGATGAGAAACAACTGGCATAAATGCCTCCTTTACAGTAATTGAGTCCCTCTTCCTTTTTGATTGTCTCTGCCTAGATGAACCAGCCTCAGCATCATGTTCTGCATTTTTAGTCTTAAACATTCACAAACAATCAACATTAGTTGTTAGAAAACATAAACATCCAATATATAATCAATTAAGCAAGTTTCATGCATACTGTGACCAAATATTTCCAGAAAAGCGGCGGTTTTGAATACCAAAACCGGTGGTTACGTGACAAAATTTTTCAAATCATGAAAATGTTTGGCGGTTTTTATAAAAGATCCGTGGTCTTGGCCAATAAGACCGGCGGTTTTATTGCTCTGCACGCAAGTGCTCTGTTCTGTTGTCCGAGAACCAATTTTATCACGACTAAACATCAAAATCCTATCCTCAAAAGGTTTCTTATATCTCATAAGCAATCTTAAGTTTCCATTCAAGCATATAAGAATAATCACTCATCAGTTAATCCTCATTTTCCAAAGGTTCATGCATTTTAAGCCAATTTCTCAAAAATCATTCTAACCACTCTTAAAACATGCAATAGTCCTTCCTAAACTCAGGTCAAATGTTTTAGCAACCATATTATACTACTAGCATAGGCAGTTTCTTAGATTAGGGCAAAGAAACCCTAAATTCTTAGTGATCATAATTCTATAACTAATCAAGGGGCAAACTCTAAAATCATATAAAACAACACATAATTAAGCACAAAATATCCAAAATTCAAATTATCATAGCAAACCCTAAGTTTTTGATCATCAAAACCCTAAGAAAATTTTCAAAAGATTGACACAAGTGTAAACTTACCCTCATTGTGTTAAAATTCTTGTTTTGAAGTTTGAAAATGTCTGCAATTAATCTCTTGATGGTTAAAAACCGTTGGTTTTTGCTTTGTGTGTGTTTTGGTGGTTTTCCCTTTTTTAGCGCGTATGTGTGAAAATTATATGTGTTCAAGTTATAAAAGCTTCCCTCGCTAAAACGTTTGGCGACCTTAGGGTGAAAAGGTCGGCGGTTATTTCTGCAATTTCTCTTACAGTCTACTATGAACTTCTAAAAATGGTAAAAATAAAAGCTAACAACTATAACAATCATATAAACATTCACAATAGATATTCATTCATCTCTTATCAGAGGCATAATCATCAAGCATAAGCTTGAGATACATTTTATTCAAAACATGACAAAATAACATAGAAATGAAAAAAAAATAAGAAAGGAGCATTATTTCAACTCCATTTTTGGTGTTACTTGGGTGTTTAGGTAGTGAAATGGTCTGGTGACATGATGTCACTCAGCTTATAGGAACCAGATGACTTCCTTTTGGTGTTAAGAGAGGATTCAGATGATTTGGGAATTTCTTCTTCATGAGTATTTTTACTTACTCCAGTTTCACCTTCCTCATCAATTTCTGCCCATAAAGTGATTTCCCCTAACTAATAATTGACTATGCTTCTGGTGTGTTCCATGAATGCTCTTCCTAAAATCACATCAGGTTCCACATCATCTTCTTCAGGGTTAACATAAAATTCTAGTTCATAGCTCCTAGTTTTCTTAATGGAATCATCCACAGTTTCTCCTACCAACTTCATAGATAGCTTCTTATCAATTTTCCAATCACCATTCTGCAAAATCTCATATTTCAAGTTAAGTTTAACTACATATTCCTGGGAAATTAAGTTTATATCAAGTTCAAGGTCTAAGATTCCATCAGAGGCATACAACCCCTTAACATAACATGGTGTTATATATTTTTCCCCAACTTCTTTCCCATTTCCGTTCCTATGAAGTAAGAAGACCTTAGTTTTCTCATTCATTTCAGGGGAATAAGTATTCATTCCCGAGAAACTCTTTCCAATTGCATCAGTTTCTGGGTAGATAGTTAGCAACCCTTTGGAAAAGTCTATAATTCCTTTTTCTTGTTCTAGAAAAGTTCTTCCTAGGATCGCTGATGCAGGTTTTACCGACCAGGTTTTAATATTTATAAAGTTGCTCGTTTACCTAAGGTCTACCTAATGCACTATCGGACAGTGTACCCGGTCGTGTGAGGTATAGCTAGTTGGTAAAGCAGAGGTCGTCCCAAGAGCTATGTGTGTTGAATCTATCTAAGTTTAGTGTCACGTATAAAAGGGGGTTTATTATTATAGAGATTAATTGACTAATAAAAGTAAATAACAAAACAAGTAAATAAATAGAAGGAAATCAGTAGGGAGAAGCAGTGTTAACCTAATTACTACTCTTGTTATTATCATGATTAGTTTTCTAGCAAGTGCATCCTATCGTTTCGTCTGGGGGTTGTATACATTCAGGATCAGAGGGCTAAATCACCTAAATCTATCTTACACCTTGTCCTATTCTCACATATTGTAAATGCAAGAGTTCATCGGTTGGCGTGAACCTACGAAGATGCAAGAGTCATTAAGTACCTCTACAAACTTGGACTAGTCTAGCAGGATGCGGGTATTGGTCACATCTTACATCCCCTCTAACTTCTTTAAGCATATCGGATTGATAGGTGGTCCTAGGGTTAATTCGCACATGTATGGTGATATTTCTACCACCAAGTCACATCCTTATCAGCTTGGGTCCTAGGGTTAATTCACCAAGCCTCTAAGGAACTATCAATCCTCAAAACTACCAAAACTAGAGTGTCCTAAGACTCGCCAAGAAAGTATACAAACAAAACGATAATAAATGCGGAGAAAACTACATCATAATAATAACAATTTCATAACAACGCTAACACCAAGATGTGTTTAGCCACTCATATTCATAAATGCAGTAAAACAAGTAGTTGATATCATAAATGTAAACATGAATCTAATACAAATCAAAGGAATGAATAAACTTATGATTGGTGTGTGAATTCTCCTTTGGAAATGACTTGTATACTGATTGAACTTCATTCCTCCTGCTCCCTGAATTCCTCCCAGCTTCTGTGTGGTGAAAAGTGAATGAATAAACTCAGAATTAGGGCTGGTATTTATAGGCCTGACTTTGCTACAGTGTAGTTGTATGAGCTGCTACGTCGTAGCCTTTGTTAATTTCATCTACGCCATAGCTTGATCAAGTGCTACGGGCGTAGTTTCATCATTAGTTGCTTCTACGTGAGTTCTTTACTGCTTGATTTTGGGGTCTACGTCGTAGGTGGAGATTAGCTACTCTGTAGAGTCCTTTGATGAGTTACTACACCGTTGTTGGAGTTGGGCTACGTCGTAGTCTACGTAAGTAGTTGCTACGGTGTAGGTAGATGGAGTCTCTACGCCGTAGTTAGTGCAGAATCCGCATACTTCACATATTTTCTCATTAGTCCTTCCATTTCCGCGTTTCTTCGTTCCTTTGCGCCCTGAAAACAGAATATAAATGAATAAGAGTATATATCCTAACATATTAATACAAAAGATGAGTAATTAAGGGGGAAATTAACACTTAAATCACGGAACTATTTGATGTTATCAAATATCCCCCCACTTGAACTCTACTTGCTATCAAGTAGAACTTATTAGAATAATTCTTAAAAAGATATTTCCCAAGAAACTGGAAAATATGAATCTAAAAATTTCCTATGCTAGAATATATCAAAGCTGAACACCTCACGAAATGGGAACAAACACTCATCCTCTCTCTGCTAATCTAAGTGTTAATTTTGGGGTAATCACTCAACGCACAGTCATAGAATGTATTATATCATAAGCTTGGCGATTACACAAATCTCTACTACTAGAGCTAAGGTCGCAACAATTTTTAAAGGCAATATTGTGTGAACATATATAAGGCTTATGGGTGTAGTTTTTTTACTAACATACTACGGCAAAGGCGACAAAGGCAATGGTACATGACCGGAACGCCGGGAAAGACACCAATGACTGATCAAATCCCTTAACTAAGCATGATTCACAACTAAAGGGTAGGATAAGACATGGGATGCACAATAATGGTGTAAAAAGAAAAAGAAAGCAAATTGTCTTAGCCTATAACCGAGTTGCTACCACTTGCCATTCATCCAAAGTCCAAGCTTCAAAATGCAAAAATTGGATCATATAACAAGTGTGTGCCATTAGCGGACGTCATGATGGGCACCACACTTGGTCTTTATGTTGGCGATTAAGAACCAAAAACTTCATTCTTCATATGTGACTGAAATGGCCTCTTCGATACTAATTCTTTCAAAGCTCAAAATACGATGCTATACAAGGTTGCACCAAAGATAACTAACTACATACATAATTTCACATTTTTTTTACAAGAAATAAAATATATCCCCCCACTTGAGATGAACTATACACGTAACAATTGTGGGTTTCTAATGATCTTTAAAGATGGGTCTTCCACGTAGGTGTGATTCTTGGATCTCTTGACTTTAACCTCAAACTAGAACAAGTGGCAACTTCCCAACCATAAACCAAGAATACACGGTAGGCTAAGGCAAATAGGTGTATCGAAACAATAATATGTGTAAGAAGCGAAAGGATAGGCTAAAAAAGGGTGTATCTAGGGGTATCTTGCACTAAAGTTGAGTGCAACAAAGGGTTTAACACGGGGGTTGAATAGTCAACGTGACTAATCGATAAACACACACATATAGGCTGTTTGGGTGATAATCCTAAAATATTGCCTTCTTAAAAAGTTTCTTCCAAATGTATCAAGAAAACTCAATACACTACTCGTCTATGGTTTCAAAATGATGTAAAGGCCAAGTTCTAAAGTTTACAAACTACCGGCACACTCATAATTTTGGTGGATTTGGGGTAAAACAGGGGAAACTGAATAGGCTAAACCTCACCATGATATAAAGGGTTAATGTGCTCGGCTAAGGTCTATTCTAGTTAGGTTCGGAAAAACATGTCAAAAGTTTTAAAAGTGGCATAATTTTTCAAAATAAACTAGAAAAATGGGGCAAAATAAAGTTCAAGTTCTAATTCTACTCCCGTCCTCCCACTTGAGATGTACAAAATCCCTTTTGTACATAAATAAACAATTAATATATAGGAGATAAGTAGAATCGGACCGAGAACTTCCCTGAAATTTGCTCTTGAATATGATAGAAGGATCATGTTGGAAAACGTGCCTTCACTTTGCCTAATGAACAAACTTCAAATCCCTGAAATCACACAACTACCACAAGCATAAAACCTAAAAAAGAAAAATAAATAAAAAAAATCCTAACTCACTTTCGTAGGAATCACGGTTGCATTTAGCGTATGCAACAAGCCTTTTAAACCACTTGGTATCCCAAGTGGACGAGTGAAGTCTCGTGAGGGTTTACAGGGAACACACCCACAAAGTTCATTTAAAAACTAATACAAGCTAAAATATGATTTGTAAAATAAAAATTTTTAGATACAGAGGAAAGCTACGGCGTAGCCAGAATGTGTTGCTACGCCGTAGTCGATAAAATATTCCAGAATGACACCTGGAGGTTGCTATGGCGTAGTAAAGGTAGAAGCTATGCCGTAGTTAAGTTCTGGGGGAATTTCTTTGGTGCAAAAGTCCAAAACGAGTTTCCCCAACGCTAAGTTTCCTCTAGAACCTGCAAATAATTAAGACAAACCTTACCGAACCAATAAAAGAAAATAAAAGGAAAGGGATAATTCGGGTTGTCTCCCGAAAGAGCACTTTTGTTTATTATCGAGTCTTTAAGTTAGACTTACTTCCGCCTTTAGTCATTTAGGGAGAGAAACTTCCCCCCCCCTTTTCTTTGTCATAATCAGCGGGTGTCCTACTCTAAACTGTCGAAGGGATGTAAGGTGCGGATCGAAGACAGTCATCTCTAAAAAAATTTGCTTTTGCCCATTTGCTTCGATACTTCATTTTATTTGCTGGGTCCAACTGAACTTCACCAAATTTGACCTCCATCCAATCTTCGAATGAAATTCCCTTATAGCTCACTTCTTTTCTCATGTGTTCATTGAAACACGCCCACTCATACCTTTTAACTATGGTTCGGTTAGTCTTCCCCCATTACATTTTCTCCTAAGGGGGTCGCAAGTAGGCCAAGCATGAGTAGTTCCCCCTTGTTTCATGATTGCCGGTCTACAAAAATGAACCATCCATTCTACCTCTTCTCCTGAATTAATCCCATTAAAATAATTTTTTAACCATGGGCTTTTATCAAAATCAGGTTCTTCATAACATGTCCAAACATTAGCTTCCTTTCGTAACTATCTTAATCTTATATTCCCTCCACCATTGCAGAATTTGTTGAAGGGAGAACACAAATGTTAAGAATACAAAATATTCCTATGAAAGACTCGGTCACCCCAAGAATGTAATAGCATTGAGATAGCTTGTAGTTATATTAATATTAGTTAGATATTAGATTAGTTAAGTAATACCGTGGAAGAAGGACGGGTCTTTACCCACTGTATACCTGATCCACAGCCCGTAGGAGGGCGTTTATTATGTAACTATAAATACCCCTCTCCACATGTGGAGAGGGTTGGAGATTCTAATCATTCAACCATTTTCTCTTTTACTTTCTCTCTCTAGAACTCCCATCTCTTTCTATTTCTCTCTCTAAAACTTCTCTTCTACTATTTGAATCAAACACAAGAACCATACATATTTAGATTATGAGTAACCTACAATTGGTATCAAGAGCCAAGGTTAGATCTTAGGGATTGTTTGCTCGAATTTTCTGTTTGGTTCTTGTGTTTTATCTTGGTTCAACTTGGTTTTCATAAGATTTCACTCTTGCTTCATTTGTTTTGTATACCTTGCTAGAACTGGTACGAAGGAGAAAATTTTTTTGTCAAAACAAATATTTATTTGCAAATAGTTGAGGTATATTGCAAAAACACAACATTATATAACTTCTCTTGTGAAAGTCTTGTTTGTTTTTTTTGCCCCTTGTTTTTCTTACTAGCGAGTTTCTAATATTCTTGTTAGCGTTTAAGTTTATTTTGTCAAAAAAGGGGATATGGACAAAAAGGTTGACAGTGAATGTTTTGTAACTCAGCAATTTGGCATCACACTTCCTTTTAGCGATTACTTAGTTGGTGGATATTGACAAAAAAGTCAACAGTGACAGTTTTGTAAGGTTGTAGCGATTAGGTCTCACAGTTTTTAGTAGCGTTTTCCTCAAGATCAGCGGTTTCCTCATGTTAGCGGTTTTCTCTAGTTAGCGGTTTCCTAAATTAGCGTTTTGCCTATTTCGTGTTGATAGCGATTTGTCAAGTTTTTGTTATACGTTTTGGTCTATTATCAAATCAGAAAAGAATGTCAAGAAGAAGAGGAAATAGAAGATACAACATCAATATTAGCCAACATCAACATACCAATAACTAATCATTAACAAAACTACTATAACCAAATCACTACTACAACAATATCCCATATCCATTCTAATCCTTCTCACAACAAGAATCAATACAAAACATAAACGTATTTACAAGATCTCAGTCCATATCTTTCGCTTTATTCAAAGATCTATCATGACATCGAAGGTCAAGTACACGAAAGAAAGAAACCATCATCGATCAATTTTGGAGCCAATGCTTTCTTAATATCCGAAACTCGAAAAGAAAAGATCTTTAACAAGATTGTTATAATCATTTATTGTTTCGTTCATACCCAAAAACAATCATAGATCGCCAAATTAAAACGAAAAAGATAATACAATTAACTACCTCAGATTTTTATTCGTGTTTCTTAATTACATCAGGACCATTGGAGGTCTAATACACGACATACAATCATCATAGATCAATCTTTTGAAGATTAACTTCATTTAATATCCAAACCTTTCAAAGATAGAACAAAACAAATTGTTTTATTCCGCTCTTGTGTTCGTTTATTAAAAACACAAGAACGATCTCAACCTACTTGAAGATCCGAACCTAGATCTTGAAGCCGTGACTGTGGGCTCTCGCTCTAATTGAAGAGACACAATACTTGTGGGTATGTGTACATCAGTGGTTTGAAGAAGATTGATTGTATTTGTTTGATTATGGATGATGTGTTTTGATTATGAAAGATAGAAGATTTGGTGTGTGTTTGATGACTGATGAGAGATGGAGTATGATGGTGAGTTGGTGACTGCAAAGGAGAGTGGGGGCGGATTTTTTAGTGAGTGTAATTTAGGGTATTGTAAGTAAGAGGTAATTAGGGTTAAAGTGTGATTAATATATTCTATAATTAGGTTGTGGAAACTTGGGCTCAAGATAAACCAGGGTTTGTTTTAATTTTTGGGCCATAAGTTTTTTTCTCGTGGGTTTGTATTCTCCACAAGGGACGATTTGTGTTATTTGGTAATTGTATATTTGAAATTATTATTCGGTAAGGTATTTTTTGATATAACTTTGGACCACGATTTTGATTGAGTTTCTAGAATCCGAGATTGTGTACTATTTTGGGTCGTGATACTTTCGGGTTTATTGGATATAACTTAGGGGTTCATTCAGTTTCCAATAATACAATCATCACTTTTAAAGACATAAACTCGAAATCATTTTACCGATCCAACTGTTCTTCTTAACACATTCAATCAATTACAGTTTCACGGTTTCTTCTTGATTTTGTAAAATCCCGCGAAAGATTCTATTTCTCGGTTTAAATCATAGAATTGTAAAATCCCGTGAACGCTCACATCATGTCAGATTCTTCAGTTTCAGCCATAACTGAGATACTCAAATTGTACGACATGATCGATGAACATAAGATCTCCAACAAAGAATATCTGACAAACGTTGGTGAGCCAGATGCTGCTAATTTGGGAAATAGCAACGTTATCCCACAACAACAATCACGTATAATGGAATCTATGTTCTCAAATTCACAAGAGAGAGATTTGCACCAGTCACAGCAACTGCATGATCAAGCAAAGGGTAGTTGCATTGAACCTTTTCGACAGCTTCATTCACACCTCTCGGTACTTTTAGAGGGAACTGGATTCAAAATGGGCTTCGAACGTGCATTTGCAACACTCTTTGGTCAAGATGTTCAGACTTTCACAGACACAATGATTCTTAACTTAGATCAATTACAACAACAACTTAACCAAGGGGAATCTTCCAAAATTGGATCCATGGCTGCCCTTTGTGTGATCAACAAACAACTCCAAGTTTTCATCGATTCAAAATTCACTCTGGATTATGACTACGACAGTCAAATGACGAAAAAGTATTTTGCTGATCACACGGGAATTGAGGTTGACACGTTTAGAGATACACTCATCCAACTCATAGGTAATGTGAAGAGGTTTACTAAGGAAACAGCACAACACAAACTTAAGTATATTGACAAGGTGAAGGCATGTCGGGTGCAATCATGTGATGGTATTGGTGATTCGGGTAAAGCATCGGATGTTGGGTCAGTTGTCACGATATGCAAAGGATCAGCGACTGATAAGCTTGACACTACCAGCAGTTCAGTCACTCTTGTTACACATGACATGGATGCAGATTTCAGACCGGTAAAAGAACAAGTGTCATATGCTGAGGTACCCCTAACTGAACATCATAATGTGCTTTCTAATGAACGACAGCATACTGATCAAATTAAGCTCACTTATGACACAAATTTGTTGGAAAATACTGATAACAATACCATTTCTAATTCAACAAATATGAGTCATAAATGGGGAGAAAGTGATCTGGATGCTGAACGTGATGATGTGTCAAGTTCGTTGTTTACGGCTGAGATGTTTAAATCAAATGATATGGTTGATAACGAAGTTTTTAATGAACTTTCAAACAGATTTTTACAACTTGAAAAACATTGTATTTCACTTGAAATCGCAATGCAACAAAAGGAAGAAAGTTTTCAAACTAACCAACCATGTAAAAATCCGGAACTTCCTTATTTCCTTGAATTCTTTATGATTAATGATTTGAAAGCTTAGCTAGAAACCAAAAACTTAACAATCAACAACCTGAAAAATCATATTACTGAGATGTGTGATATGTGTAATGAAGTTAAGGCTAAAAGCGACAGTGATGTTCTTGCAACTAGAAATTTTGAACAAAAAGTGGTTGAATTACTTTTGGAAAATGAGTCTTTGAAAAANCTTTATGATTAATGATTTGAAAGCTTAGCTAGAAACCAAAAACTTAACAATCAACAACCTGAAAAATCATATTACTGAGATGTGTGATATGTGTAATGAAGTTAAGGCTAAAAGCGACAGTGATGTTCTTGCAACTAGAAATTTTGAACAAAAAGTGGTTGAATTACTTTTGGAAAATGAGTCTTTGAAAAAGCATTGTAAAAATCTTAATGAGTCTATCAAAGAAACGCGAACTAAGACAATAGAACAAACAACCTCTTTGATTGCCAAAAATGATGAATTCAAAGCTCAACTTCAGGACAAGGGTTTCACAATTACGGCATTAAAGAATGAGCTAAGAAAAGCAACAGGGAATAGTGTGAACACTAAGTTTGCAAAACCATCAATCTCGGGGAAACCAGTTTTACATTCGAATAGAAACCAATCAGTTATTAGACAACCGATTGCGTTTAGATCTGAACGTCCTAAATTTTCAAAAACACGGTTTGCCTCCCAAGTTGATGCGGAACAAGTTTTGACAAAACCAGTCACTCCACATTATTTGCCTAAGATAATTGCTTCTATTTCTGTTAAACCTCAACATGTAGCTATTCCTGCTCCCATCTCCTCTAGGATTAGTTCAAAAACAGTGTCGAAACCAAGCATTAAGATTCAAAACTCTTATGATATAAATGGCTTGTACAAGAACTATGATCTAGAAAAGGCTAGGAAAAGGGCTCTACTTCATAAGGATGGAATCTTAGGTTCACAACCTCGTATGATGCCTCCTTGTTTATTGAGGAACATTGCTAAGATTCAACCGGTTATGTCTAGGATTTGTAGTAAGTCATCTACCATGCAAAAGAAGCAAAACAAACCTAAAACTTCTCCTAGGTGGATACAAACTGCTAAATCTTTGGAGACTAGGAATAACGATAAGTCTTCCACTATGCATAAGAAGCTTAACAATCCTAAACCTGGCCATAAGTGGATTCCAACTGGTAGAATGTTTAAGAACGTTGGACTTAAGTGGATACCTACCGGAAAGGTGCTTACCAATGGCAATGCCATGGTTGACCGTGAAACCCCCAAGGGTTTTGATACTGATGTCACTAACCCATATATATGCAATCAAGTTTGTAATGTTAGTGCAGGTAGTCCTTACTTAATTGCAGGTACATCGATCATTCACTACATGAGAAGACTCAAAGTCTGGAGGCCTAAAGCAAGCATATCTCCTGCTTCAAGAGGTCTGGAAATTTGATATTGATGTATGTTTGCTATGACGTTTGAACAATTCAGTTCAAGCCTCGTTCTTCAATGACTATGACGTTTGAACACATCAGTTCAAGCCTCGGTCCTCAATAACAACATAATGGCGTCTGCAGACAACACTTCAGGCCCCGTTCATCGAAGGAAAGAAAGGTGTACGATTCAGTGCACCTTATCTTCAGAAGAAGAGAAATCTTCTTATTCCTGACCATTCTTAACAACATGTTTTATGCTTTCTCCATGTTTATTCAGTGATCAAGTGGATCTACTTATCCTTGATCAAATTCTTATTCACTTGTTCAATCAAAAATGGCAACCTCGTTTGCAATTTTTGAGGGGGAGAAGTATGAATAAACTACATGATTGATTGTTTTCTTATTCACCTGCTCAATCAAAAATGGCAAACCTCGTGTGCAATTTTTAAGTGTGAATAAACTACATGATTGATTGTTTTCTTATTCACTTGCTCAATCAAAAATGGCAAACCTCGTGTGCAATTTTTGAGGGGGAGAAGGGTGAATATACTACATGTTGATTGGTGTTTGAAGAATGGTCATACGACTCTCCTCCAACACCTAATGTTCTACTTACTAAGGATAACTGGGATTTATATTTGATGAATACTTCCAACCTCCAATGAATGTTGATCATCTAGTTCCTGATGCTCTTGCTCTGGTTCCTGCTGACTCAACTGGTTCACCTTCTTCAATCTCTATTGATCAAGATGCACCACCTAGAAGTATTACTCAGACTGCTCAAGAAACCCAATCTCCAGTTATTCCTCAAGGTGTTGATGATGACTCTCATGATATTGAAGGTGTACACATGATTAATGATCTGTTCTTTGTTTGTGTATTCACAGATTGTTGTTCTCTCCAATGTGCACTCTGTAAACCAACCACAAGAGCTTAAAGGAAAATGTCGGCTAAAACGTCAAAACGGCTAAGAATGTGGACATGGAATGTCAAGTGATCACGGAGTTTATTTGGTATCCCTTATTTGAGATTGAAGTTGACTTTCACAGAGTGATCTTATTTTATCTTGATGATAACTTGTTCGTGATTAAGATTTAAGTTGAAGAATTGGTTTATCTAGTTACCAGCAGTCGGGGTGGATGGTCGAAGACTTGGTTAACTATCACTTTAAGGAGTTCCGTTGTAGTACTCAGTGTCACACACAGATGACGTTGTGGATGATTGCAAGAGGTGTTAATGTCTCATACTTTGTTTGAGTATTGAGTACTTAGAGATTTGCTTGGAGCATAAATTCTCCACACCGTTCTTCCAACATTAGTGCAAGTTTAAGTCACAAGTTCGGGTTAGTTTGCTCCACTCTCAAGTACATTATATCAGGTTTTCTTCATCAGTGGTCACTTCAAATAGCCTACATAAGGGTTGGTAAAGATAGTCAGAGAGTGTTTCTATAGCAGTTGATTCTCACAAGTTACATTTAAGTCAACTTAGTTCTTCTCACAAGAGTTCAAGTAGATGTGCCTATATTGTGTTACTGATTCTGAGGTATCAAAACCAGCAAGGGGGAAGGAGACATACCTCCGAATGCATAATGAGTACATGTGATGAACTTAATACTTCTTCTTAATTGAAGTTATCCCGGGAAGACAAATGTCATAACCGTAGAGAATATCAGTGTATTAACTCGTGGCGTTTGGTGTATCATTCCAACTACGTGGGGGAAGTGGTATTCTGATACTTGTGGTATGTATTACTTCAGCACTCAGTGGGAAGAAATATGAGAAGAACAGTTGGAGCGTGAGATGATATTGCTTATCGATATCTTCATATGTGCTGAGTAAATTTATGGTAAAAATGCTTCTGGTTAAAGCTTCATGTACACAATGTTCTGCTGATTCCGATAAGATCGCAACCATCAGGGGAGAGATATGTGTACATCAGGGACGCACAACAGGTTCACGTGATCGGGCTTAATCATATATTCCGGTGTTGATAACCGTAGAGATGATCAGTGCTTCAACCTGTTACTTTGGTGTCATCGTTTCAACTTCTGTTGGGTACATGTATACATTATAGGCTNCTGCTGATTCCGATAAGATCGCAACCATCAGGGGAGAGATATGTGTACATCAGGGACGCACAACAGGTTCACGTGATCGGGCTTAATCATATATTCCGGTGTTGATAACCGTAGAGATGATCAGTGCTTCAACCTGTTACTTTGGTGTCATCGTTTCAACTTCTGTTGGGTACATGTATACATTATAGGCTGATTTGTAAGATAACTGGAATGCATTTGGTGGAATGAAGATGTTGATATATTATTCCTCTGAATAGACAACCGCTCAAAACCACATAGAAATGTGTACATCGGGGACGCACAACAAGGTCATGTGATCGGGCTTAATCATTTATTCCGAATTGATAACCGCAGAGATGATCAGTGGTTCACCTTGTTACTTCGGCGTGATCGTTTTCTTCGGGTTGTTGAGCTTCATACAATGAGACTGCTTGCATCACTTCTAATATGTCAGGGGAAGTGGTCTCATGAAGATGATTGTCGGTTTGGGGGGAAGCTACCAAAGTTTCACATTGAGAAGGCACAAGTTCAGAAGACTATTCAGGAGCCTTGAAAGCCTTGGTGGTTAAAGTTTAAGATATGTTAACTACTGATTCCTACACGTGCAGAACGATATCCTCACTTTGGTATTCACATCATCATCTTCTTAAATTAAATAATACATCTTGCACATATCTTAAACCATAATTTTTTGCAAATATCTTTTTCAAAACAAAAATAAAATAAAACATATACAAAATTTCAAGAAATACAAAAAGAATCTTCTTTCTCCGGGTGCAAACTTCTTATCTTCAAAACTATGTTCCTCCATTAAAACAAATATTGCTCTGCACTGTCAAAATGGAACATGTTTTGAGGGGGAGAAAATTTTCACAACATCATGAAGTTGGCACACCTTATCATAATTCTTCATGAAAAACCTCAACAATACAAAGTAATGATTTTTGATCCTCGATTATTTTCCACGATTATGGGTTTCTAATTGGTTTTTGATTAATTGTTACAAAAATGTTTTAAATGAGTTCAACGGTCAAAAAGGCATAATCAGAGACTAAGGTTTATGTAATTATCGATTGGAGCATCTCTCTTTGATGTGTTTTAATCAAATTAATTAGTTCATATTGCATTAGAGAACACTAATGAATGCTTGTTTAAGTGCTTGCTTGATTAGAAACAACATAGGTTGAAATCATGTGATTTAGGGCTTAAGATGTCGATGTTCTTTGCTGCTATTACTAGGTCGTTTTGCTGAACAATATTCATGCATTATGATGCTTTCATGCGTGCAAAGTCACAAAATCATAATCCTAAACCATGATAAGAGTCAGAAAATTTCGAGTGAAAGAATGAATTAATCTGTGATCTTGTGTGTTTATTTGTGAACTCTGTGCACTTTGGTTGATTTAGAATGAGGTGTTGATTCATATGTATGCTTGTTTGTAC
>LBNU01028136.1:68308-84028 GCA_014162995.1 Artemisia annua | reverse complement strand
CTATTTGACAATTGTGAAAGTTGAGGACTGAACTGCCAATTGTGGCAAAACTGTTTGTTTGTATTTTTTTCTTTTTCATTTGTTTTCAAACATTTTGCATCTAGAACACATAAAACACACTTTTGGAATATTTTCACTATTTTGATGCATTATTTGGTGTTTTTGGATGTTTTGGCAGTTCAGATGATAGAAAAATGATGAGTATTTACACACTCATCAGGGAGACCAGAGGGATGATTGTAATGTTGCTTTATCTCCTGATGTATTATTAGCATGCAAAAATTTGCATCAATTTCCAAAGCGACATAACCCGTTAGTAAAGTTAAAACAGACCTTCGTCGTAGGTGATGATGTTGAACCAATAATTCTTGTTTTATAAAAGGAGAGTAACCGATCAATCTAATCAATCCAAAAACAAATTCAATTATGTGAGAATAATAGCCACCACAAAAAAGATATTTGATTGGCTATTGTAAAAAAATGCAACACACATACCACTACAATTCAATTTGTGTAAAACTTTAGGGTGTGTTTGGTTCGTAAGTGGGATTGGAATCGGATTCGGATTTGAGAAATGCTTGAAAGAAAATGATGAGAGAGAAATGTGTAGTATATATAATTTATAAATTAATATTATATTTAAACTATTATCAACACTATATAAAACAAGGTTGGGTTTAGGAAAGTTTACCCCTCAAAAATACTTAAAAGTCGACACGTGGCATTTAGCTCCATCTACGGTCCATAATCAAAATAACTCCTAAAAATCCTCACAACATTAAACACCAACACATTCTTCTCCCCCAAATCCAAATCGTTTAGATCAAAACCACCTATCAATTAACCTAAATCATTATGATTCAAACACATCTTACCCTAATCCAATTAGCCCCATCAATCCATACCCTAAAAAATCCGTTAACCCTAAAACAAAATAATCTCAACGATCGGTATTCAATCAAATGGATAATATTCACATGATGATTGAATCAATCAATAAGTGTTTCTATTATCATAAACCGAATAATCAATCTGCATACAGGTTTGTTTTTTATGCTTTCTTCTTTAATTATTGCTTATAAATTTGCCAGGATACCTAATTGATGCTATGGTGTAAGTTCTATTCTGATTTCTTTTTATATCCATTGTTCATGTTCTATTTTTATTTGATTTTGGATATAATTATAACTCTAATTTCAGTTGCAAAGTCATAAAATCAATTATGTGTTTGAGTTAATTTTTCATAGATTAGTTTCTGATTTTAGTTTTTGGTTGTCCTAAAATTAAATCGGCTAAAAAATGGAAGTGATTAATAGATTTTTTGGATGCAATACAAAAATATTGATGCGTGTATGCCGTTTGTTTTTTTGATGATGATTATGTTCCGGTCAATAATTGAAAATTGAAACATTTACAATAAGGTGTTTCATGAAGTGATCACCAAATGTTTGATGAAATGTCTAAGATAAAGGATATTAAGGAAGAGGTAAATGCTTAATACCTTAGTATATATGTATTTATTTGTTTGTGTAAGGTTTCATATTAGGTGATATTGATTATTAATAATGAGTTAGGAGGTGTTCGGGATTGGTTAGCTAAACTAATATGCTAAATTTAAACTCAAATCAGTAGTTTTGAGTGTTTCGTTTTTTGGTAATATTAGTGGAAATATGCAGCTCAAATGTAATAAGACTAAGCTACTTTTTGATTTTTTAGGATGATGGTAAAGCTGAACACAATGAAGTTGGGGTTGTGACAAGGATCGAGGCATCAGATGATAACATGGAATATGAAAAGGAGGATACATTAAAATCTCTACATGGATCAACACCGGCGCGTGAAGTAGATGTTGTAAGGATACTTTTTTTCTCACCATTTCAAATAGTTTCTGTTATAATAAACTGGATGCAACATGAATGAAGTTAGTAATGAAGTTAATGCAGAATAACTACACCATACATTTAAGTTAGAATATATATCAAGTAAATTTGCGATCGTTTTTGCTGCCAAAAGATGACATGGAAGTTCTCATGTAATCTACGGTAAAGTGATTACGAAGTGATTAGTTTCTGTTGTCTTTTATGTTAATTCTATGGTTAATTTGCTTTGATTTTTTTTTCCAGGTGATTATGAAGGATTTGTTGGGATGATTTTATTAAAGATATAAGTTTTGAGACAATGAGTTTATTAGTAAAGAGCAAGTAGAGATACCCGAGGAGACAAGTAGTGTAGCGAGCTCAAGTGAACAAGTAGACATTGATGCGTGGTTTTGCAACCTTACAACAGGTTTTACCTCTCGAGGGATCTCAACAGGCTTACAACCCCACCAGGCAGTGTACCTGACCGATGTAGTATAGTGAAGTGGTAAGTACGGGGGATTGATCGTTCAACTCAAAGAATAGTGTTCGTTAGGATTGAAATTTATCTACTAGGTCTAGAGATGAGGGCTGAATATTTTTTGTATTTTTGTTGTTTTATGGAAAGCAAGTAAAAATCTCGGGTTTTGGAAGAAGGGGCGGAATTAGTTGCTAATCAACTAACCCAAAAGCTACTACTAAAACTAATGTGTAGGAAAGTAAACTAGGGTTCTACAGGAAAAGTGAAACATGTCTACCTATGATATGTTACTCCTTGCTAGCTATCCAATTCTACCTATTGAATTGTCACACCTTGTTTTAATTGAAGGGTGTATTCCTAATAACTCATGGAGTGGCATACATATCTCTCCAATTCTATGAGCTCTTATCTCCTCCTACGCCATGCACTACATAACCATAGGGATTGTAAACAGTGGCTCATGCGTTAAATACTACCTTAATAGCCTAGTATGCCTTGGCTACATGTTTACCAAGACGTTCAAGCACGTTACCATAAAGGAGGTTGGCCAGTTTTCTTGAGCCTAACATCGATGGAACAATCAATCAAAACAAGAATCAATAGGAAACAAGAATTATAAACTAAACCAACTAGATCTATTGAAGTTGTCACGCCTTAATTGATGGAGATAGACACACATCAACAAGCCCCTCATTGATGGAGATAGACACAAACATCAACAAGAAATCAATAAGATCTAATTAATTATATACAAGTTTCACACAATCATAAGTAGACACAAGGTGATTTAGCAAGGCATAATTAATGAAGAGCAATCAACAATAATGATAATTGAAGACATAACATAAGATTGAATTAATAACCAAACCATTAAAAGATGTTTATGGAGTGATTTGGAACCTCTAAGTTGCTGGAAAAACACCTACCCTAACCCTAGAATCGGACTTAGGGTTTGGGGCTTACAAAAAGTGAAATTATAATGTTATATTTATAGGCTGATTTTCTGTCGGCAAAGGGTGACGGCGTCAGCCCTAACACATGACGGCGTCAGCTCGTCGTTTTCACCAAATCGAAGATTTTTTCGTCCTCTTCGCGTGGGCTTTTGAATCACCCAAATCCGAGTTCGTATGAAGATTTTATGGCCAAAACAGTAACAGCTTCTCCGCGCGCAAGTTGTGATTGTCTTGTTTAACTTGTGATGGTTCCACTTTGGTTTCTTCTCGTGCAAGCCTTCTTTTTGACGTCGTCACTCTATATCATCTGACGCCGTCAGGTTGAATCCTGACGCCGTCACCTTCAAAAGTCTTCTGGGACGTCTCTTGTAAACCTAAGGCCAGACGGCCTACTTCCAAATACACCTGACGCCGTCAGGTGTAACTTCCTCAAAAGTTCTCTGGAGCGTCAAGTACAAACATAAATCCACCTCTTTTGTCTTCAAGTGACGGCGTCACCTTATGGTGTCTGACGCCGTCAGGTACTGTTCCCAGCATAATTTGAGACTTTGTCATTTTCTTCACTTTTATGCTCCAAAAACGTCCAAATATGCATGTTTTCCAGAATTCTTCCCAAAAGTACCTAAAATGACAAAAGGAACGATTTAGGGTAATATTTGATCAAATAAATACGATTTAGGGCTTAAATGACCCCTTAAAACCGTAACACTTTTCGTCTTATCAGACATCCCTGCAACCGATGGTCTAAACTCTTTTCTGTTTTTCATTATCATGAACAATAAATTGAAAATCATCTGATAATTACTATGAGACTGATGTTACTTTCTTTGAATCAGATGAGGACACAAAAGTTGAGCCTGTTTATGATGAAAATGGTAGTATTACCGGTGTCACAAACTCAGTCGAAGAAGTAGTTAAGGAAAACGTAGTCCAAGGTTTGCATTCATGAACTCATGAGTCACATAATTTTTCTAATGACTTATTTATATATGCGATAATAAAATTCATTGGAAAGAAGAAATGACAAATATTTACTGACTTCTTGCAGCATAAGGCTGAACATCAGAGAAGGTTTGCTGGAAGTTTTTTATGAAGTTTACGAGAAGGATCCAAATAATGTATAATGGTTTTCTTTGTTGCATTCTCTTTGTTTATGAAGAAGCAGCTAGCTGATAGTGAATGATCCTTGACACGCAATGTATGAATTTACTTAATGAAAATGCTTTTATATAGATTGTTTGAAATTCCTTATTTAAAGTGCTTTATAACTTTTTATTGATTCTGCATATATAGCAGCAGAGAGAGGGTAATCATTTGGTTCCATCTTTTTTATAACTGCAAGTCATATAATTTAGTTTGAATAAACCACTTTCATGAGTAATCTTGCTTTTATTATACTTCAAGGACCTCTCTTGATAGTTAATGCTTAAGAGTTATAGCAAATTTTGACCCATTTCTTTATGAATCATTCGTACAGGTTATATATATATTAATCTATAATGCTAAATGGAGATAAAGTTCCCAAAGTGTAATTTTTATGCTTATATATTTTAGGTATTTGACATTTTAGTTCTTGATGTCATGTTTGTATGGTTATTATTTGTCGGTTTTTTATTATTACTTCTGCATGTAACAGGGGTAGTGTTTTGAGATCACTGAAGCATTACGATTGCAAATGGAAGTTCATAAGGACTACACGAACAGCTTGATGTAACATTGTTTCAAAAAGGCTTAATCTGTGAGGTAACTATCTTTTTATGGCTAGACAGGACTTGGACAAAAGTTGATAAAAACATATCTACGGTGACTAAATAATAATGTCACTAGAGGTGGCAAAGTGGGTCAAGGGTCAAAATGGGTAATTTTTAGGTGTGAGCTACTGCACATGTATTCTTGGGTATGCTAAAGTAGAAAAATCTCACATGTTTTAGAGGTTTGCAAATAACTAATGTGGTATTCTTTAGTGTATGCTACCATATGTATTTTGTTATGTAGTCTCAATCGCCTCACGATTATTTCTTTAGATATGAGTTGGCAATCTCGACGTGTCACAGATTATTTGATATAGCTTAAGTTTTATCAGTAATGGGTCAAACAGATTACTTTAAAATTTTGTTCAAATGGAAACCTACCGAATGTGTAAATTGGGAGAGGGTATGAGCATATTTGAAATTGGAAAGCTCATATACTCATTTTTTAGCTCATAAGCTTATAAGCTCAACTTGATAAGCTTATAAGCCACAAAAGTGGGCTTATGAGCTTTTTCATATTCAAATAACCCCATAGGCCTGGAAACTAAGCTAATCCAAACACCCATTTTGTATAATATATCATCCAATTTTGTTGACATTAATGTTTTTCGATCTCAGAATTGAAATATGTATTCAGCTAATTTGCGACTTAGTATGACACGAAAACTTCTGATAGTATTAAGTATAATCTCTTCTGAAAAGCAGTAAAAGCTCATCTTATTATGGTTATTTGTAGGGAAAGGATTCTACATGGCTTCGAGAATATCTCACCTTATATTATGTCTGAGCATCTCTTTCTTTCTATTGTAAGTTTAGCCATACGTTTACAAGAATATACAAACTGTTTATGATGCTAAGTTTTCCAAAAAAAAAAGTCATTTATCTAACAATTTGATGATATAAAACATTCACATTTTTAGCTCAGTTCTGGATGCGCTAATTGCTAAGGCCAGAATATCGAGTAATGAATACCTGTACAATTTTCACCTATCAGGGTAAAATTGGGTCGAGAAAGCGCAAGAGATATGCCAGGTATTATCTTACAGCTAATCAATGTTATTATGTTAAGAACAGAGTTGGGATACTGCGTGGGCAAGCGCAAAGGGTCCAAAAATGTTTAACCTATCGAGTTTTTCGTTAGAATTTTTAATAGTGACCTCAAGTTGAATATGAGCCCAAAGGAGTCAGTTAGGCCTGTCCGTCTACAATCTACACTATTTAATAGGTCTTACAAAAACTTTGGTGACTTTCAATTGCCATTTTTATCCTTTAGCTACGCTATAGGATATACTGATTTGACCCATTGACCCAATTTTAAAATTTTGTGGTTCTAAGGCTCACAAATGATGGCTGGTATTCAATTGTTTAGTTTAATCTTGTAGTTGTAGGTGTATGAAACGGCGACAGTGATGGCATAAAATCCAGATATGGTTATAAGGCTCACAAAGCCGAAGCATGATCAAAACCCTGAAAGCATCTTAGAAACACAATATATGTTGCTGTATCAAGGGTAAAGAGCAAGAAGGACCTCAAAGTATTGTGTTGTGATAGTGATGGGAACCACTGTAATCACACAACAAACGTCGTGTACAAAGAAGTCCAAAATCGTCTTTGACCATCATTTAAGTTTGTTATAGCATGCTATCATTTAAACAATACATTCAACGTCATTTATTTTATACCCTTCTTTATTCTATAACATCATGCTCGGATATTTTAACATTATTGTTACAATAATTTTTTATGTTTACTAAATAAATCTTTAAGCTAGCTGGCCAACGGCCGGGCCTTAGGCTAGTTTATTATAAATAAAAGAGTGAAAAAAAATATTTTAAAAACAAAAATATTTGTATTTGTGGCTCATATTTGATCTACATGTGGGGACCACTCAAAAAAGTTGTAACATTTATTGATCCTACCACTTGAGCTTGGTATCAAATCTATGATTCAATACCCATTGTCTTGAAAAAGAAAATGAACCAAACAATGGTTATGAAATTTCTTTCATTCTACATCCACTCATTCCCTCATACTAAACGGACCCTTAATTTATCTTGACAATCAACGACCCATGGCAGAAGGCTTAGGCGATTATTTTTAATAGTACTGACACGTGATCGAAGGCAAACAACCGTCGTTGTGAGACCAATTAAAGAAGAATTAATTTCACAATTGAATAACGGAAGCAATTGCTCTGGTTCAGACGATTAAAAGCATACATGATATTCGGTTGTAGAATTTTGATTGTGGTGGGGTAAACGAAAAAGAATTAGGGTTGGGTTTACGATCAAGGTTTTGATATAATGTTAGAATAATGTGCATTCCATTAATTGTCAAATATCTTACTATCTTATAATGCATAAACCACTTTTAAAAATAGTATACTTAATTTTAAGCCTTACAAGTTTAGAAGCTTAAAGTACAAGTTATTCAAACACATCAAACACAATTAATATCATAAATGAATATAATTAGACATTTACAAGTTTAGAAGCTTAAAGTACACACCACTTTTTAATTTTAACATACAATTAACACTAACATTAAATACAATAAATAAAACATTATATACATTAAATACTATTAATTAACTGGTCAATAAATACAATTAATCAACTTATTAAAACACCCCCTACATAAGAAATACAAATAATCAAGCATATTGTACAACCAACTTAAACACAATTCCCGCATTAAATGTCACTAATACAAATAATAAAATAAATATTCAAGCCCGAACGAGCAACGGGCCAAATGGGCTCGAGCCCGAACGGGCACGGGCCAAACGGGCTCGAGCCTGAACGGACACGAGCCAACGGGCTCGAGCCCGAACGGACACGAGCTAAACGAAAATTTTGATATCCGTAAATTTATTGTCAAAAAGAACAAAATAAACGAAAATATATGATTCACCGGAAAATTTTATTTCAGGGTACCCGCAGCTGCAACGCGCGGGGACCCTGCTAGTAATATATAATCACTTGATTATTTTAGAACCAACTAAACATCTCATAAATAAAGTCTAAATAATAATAGTCTAACAAGACACCTCTTCTCAAGTCTATTTTGGAGAGAGTTAAGGGAATGTGTGCACGCTGAACCAAATGAGGACGTTAATGGACAAAAAAAAGGGGGTATATATTGGTACTCTAAATGATGTGCTATTTTCTCTTACATATGTTTACGTTATGTAATAAACACTATCAGTTCAATGTGCTTGTAACTAGGGGTGTCAGTAGGGTCGGGTCAACCCGACCCGAACCCGATAAGACTTATCGGGTCGGGTTAAATCGGGTTGAAAAATCTTGTCGGGTTGTTTTGACCCGAACCCGATAGTGTTATCGGGTCGGGGTCGGGTTAGAAATTTTATGCTATCGGATTATCGGGCCAATCCGATAAGACCCGAAAATCATTATTTATCTTTTACTTCTAATATTTTTAGAAGGCCAATACCTAGTACTAGAAAATACAAATTGCAAAGAAAGTGAGTTGGTACTTCAATGTTTGCTAGCAAGGTACTGAGTTTTAAACTTCATTATATATTAATAAAACTCATGTGATACAACTGCAAAACCATAAGAATCTTTGTTGGTTACATTTCATATATGATCAGTTGATCACCCAAATGATCATTATTGACTAGTAAAAGGGAACTAGTAAACTTGGTTCGTTTTTGAGGGTCATCCATATATTTGAATACTAATGTTTAACTTTATAATGATTAACGTAACGTGAAATAATCAAGTTGTTACTTTGTACAAATCTAAACTTGTCACACAATTTGTGTGTGTTTTTTTCTTTGTTCGCCTCTAATACATAGTCGCAGCTCACCTCTAGTGGAGAAACTGATCCACTAATACATTTAAGCTACAATAATGAATGTGTTTGGGTTTGACTTATTAAAGATAACAAATGCCTAACATAACAACATATAAAAAAATTAATGAGAAAACATAAAGAATAACTTGTACATCAAACTGGTGTTTATAACTTAGTCAAATTTGTGCTCACTGACTCACTGTTACAAGTTTTTTACATGCATTTTGTAAGACTTGGGCATTGAAGACTTGGCCACAAATTGGTGTTTTTAACCCGACAATCCGAATCACCCGACCCAACTTAACCCGACCCGATAAGCATCCGATAACCCGATTTCTTATCGGGTCGGATTGCGGGTCACTTTTTAAAAACTCAAAACCCAACTCAACCCGACTCAACCCGATAACACCCCTACTTGTAAACCAGTGGATGCTAAATTACAATTCTAATAAACGCTATCAGTTTTCAAGCTTTTTCTTTTGTTATTATCTGCTTATGGACTGGAGCGCTGGATACATAAATGATAAGTCGGCTAACTTTAAACTCTTGGGCCAAAATCGTTAGTTCATGATGTGGCCTGTTGGGCTACCCTAGTATACTTCCATTCTTTGCTACTCTAGCAGTCTACCTCTCTTACTCTCTACCTAGTAAAGTAAGTAGTAACTAATAAAATAAACATGCATGCACTTCGATTTCAGATCTCTTACGAAATTAAGGTAAGAGCAATTGCATAGAGATGACTTGACAGGATGGATGCAAAAACGGTACGCAATCATTGAACAAACATGTTTTTAGTTTCGATTAAATGTCTACTAACGTATAACAACAACTGCATTTTCAAAAGTGAGTAAGAAACAAATTAAGCCTAAAAGACCAATTGGCTCAGGATTCATCATCAATCAAGATCTAATAAAGTTTTAAGATATCTTGATCTTTTTTTAACATCAGAATGTATTAGATAGCCAAGCAAGAAATTTGGCGCTAGGAACCAATTACAATGTGGTTGGAAGAGCGTTACAGGGTTTGCGAACCACTCAATCCAATCAAGGGAAATATTCTTATGCCTACTCGTAATCCAATTAAATGAAGGAGGAGTTCAATCATGAGAGTTGTACTCTTTTTTCCCTTCTCAAGGATTTTTTTCCGGGTTTTTCCTTGGGAAGGTTTTTAAGAAGGGAGTCACATTTGGTTCATCAATCTCCTTCGAAGCGGCTTATGGACAGTTGTGGTGATTCATGTTTCCTGCGTTGGTTATTTCCTATTGGTGATTTAGTTATTGTATGTTTTTAGTTTGTTTCGCTTTGTGGCATGTCACAAGCGTTTAGTGGTTAGAGGTTGTTCAGCCGTTGCTTGAGGTTAATGTGGTATTTCAACCACATTCCATTGTACTTCAAATTTTTCTGTGATTAATATATTTTACCATGGTGAAGCCCTTTTACCCAAAGAAATATCCAAATGCGAGTTGTACTCTTTTTTCCCTTCTCAAGGGTTTTTCCTTTGGGTTTTTCCTTGGGAAGGTTTTTAAGGAGGCAGTCTCATTTGGTTCATCAATCTCCTTCGAAGCGGCTTATGGACAGTTGTGGTGATTCATGTATCCTGCGTTGGTTGTTTCCTATTAGTGATTTAGTTACAGTATGTTTTTAGTTTGTTTCGCTATGTGGCATGTCATAAGCGTTTAGTGGTTAGAGGTTGTTCAAGCATTGCTTGAGGTTAATGTGGTATTTCAGCCACATTCCATTATACTTCCAAATTTTCTGTGATTAACATATTTTTCTAGGGTGAAGCCCTTTTACCCACTTGATGAGAGTAATTTCCCTTTACATGATGAGAGATGTTGTCCCTAAATGCTTGCACACTTGATAAGAGAAATTGTCACTTACATGATGAGAGTTGTTGTCTCTGAAAGCTCACTTTATGAGGGCAATTGTCCCTTACATGATGAGAGCCGTTGTCCTTAAAGGTCCACTTGCGAGAGCAGTTGCTCGCTACTTGATGAGAGCCGTTTTCTCGAAATGCTTGCTCACTTGATGAGAGCAATTTCTCTTTACATGATGAGAGCCGTTGTCTCTAAAGTCTCACTTTATGAGGGCAGTTTTCCCTTACATGATGAGAGCCGTTGTCCCTAAAGACTCACTTGATGAGAGAAATTGTCCGTAACTTGATAAGAGACGTTGTTCCTAAACGGTTGCTCACTTGATGAGAGCAATCACCCTTTACATAATGATAGCCGTTGTCCCTTTACATAATGGTAGCCGTTGTCCCTAAATGCTTGCATATATGTTAAGAGAAATTGTCACTTACATGATGAGAGTTGTTGTACCTGAAAGCTCACTTTTTATGAGGGTAATTGTCCCTTACATGATGAGAGACGTTGTCCTTAAATGCTCTCTTGATGAGAGCAATTGTCCGTAACTTGATGAGAGCAATTGCCCTTTAAATGATGAGAGCCGTTGTCCCTAAATGCTTGCACACATGATAAGAGAAATTGTCACTTATATGATGGGAGTCGTTGTCCCTAAATGCCCATTTTATGAGGGCAATTGACCCTTACATGTTGAGAGCCGTTGTTCCTAAAGGCTCACTTGATGAGAGCAGTTGTCCTTTACTTGATGTGAGCCGTTGTCCCTAAATACTTGCTCACTTGATTAGAGCAACTTCCTTTTACATGATGAGAGTCGTTGTCCTTAAATGCTTGCACACTTGATAAGAGTAATAGTCACTTACATGATGAGAGTTGTTGTCCTTAAAGGTTCACTTGATTAACAATTGTCCGTTACTTGATGACAACCGTTGTCTCTAAACGCTTGCTCACTTTATGAGAGAAATTTCCCTTTACATGATGAGAGCCGTTGTCACTAAATGTTTGCACACTTGATAAGAGAAATTGTCATTTACATGATGAGAGTCGTTGTCCTTAAACGCTCATTTTATGAGGGTTATTGTCCCTTACATGAGCCGTTGTCCCTAAAGGCTCACTTGATGAGAGCAATTGTCCGTTACTTGATGAGAGTCGTTGTCCCTAAATGGTTGCTCACTTGATGAGAGCAATTTCCCTTTACACGATGAGAGCCGTTGTCCCTAAATGCTTGCACACTTGATAAGAGAAATTGTCACTTACATGATAGAGTCGTTATCTGTAAAGGCTCACTTTATGAGGGCAATACCAAGAAGCTTACTTTTGCTAAAGTTAATCTTGAGCCCGGAGGCAAGATGGAAGCATGCGAGGATTCTAGACAAGTTTTTTGCATTATTGAGAGACCATTCACCCATTATCAATGCGTCATCCGCAAATTGGAGATGTGATAAGTGTGCTTTATCTTTTCCAACCTCAATACCATGAAATATACCTTTGTTCTTGGCTTCTAAAAGAACCACATTTAGAGCTTCAACCGCTATGATAAAAATGAATGGAGATAGGGGGTCACCTTGTTTTCTAAGTCCCCTTTCAACTTTGAATTCATTCGTTGGAGACCCATTGATTAAAATTGAGGTATAAGCCGAATCAAGGCAACCCATGATCCATTTTCTCCATTTTGTGGGAAATCCCATTTGAGCCATAATAGAATCCAAGAAAGACCAACTCAAGGTGTCGAAAGCCTTTTCAAAATCTACCTTGAAGAAAAAAAACCTTTTTTTTATGCTTCTTTGCCCAAGACAAGATCTCATCAACCATAATGGGGCCATCAATAATTTGGCGACCTTTGATGAAACCCATTTGAACCTCACCAATAACCGAGGATATTATAAGAGCAATTCGGTTAGCGGGCACTTTTGCTATGATTTTGTATTGGCAACCGATAAGGCTAATTGGTATAAAGTCGCCAATAACAATAGGGTCATCTACTTTCGGGACAAGATTAATAAATGATGAATTACATCCACGAGGTATTAGCCGAAGCTTCAAACTCTTNGTTTTTTCCTTCAAAACACTATATTTGATTTCTGGAGCAAGTGCCAACCTAATTGTACTCGAAGCCTTCTTCTGCATCGTCTTCCAAACATCATCTTTCATCTCTTTTGGTTGGTTCTCCTCCAAAGCTTCATCAATACCTTGTTGTACCAACACATCCTCAATCGTCATCTTCCACACGGTAAAATCCATCTTCCCATCAAATATCGGGATCGAGAACTTTGACATATCACTTGTCATCTTTTTTAATAGCAACAATCCACAAATAAAACCCGAGAGCAATAAAAAACCAACAAAAAATGCTCCAAAAAAAACTGTCAAAACAGATTCTTGGCAGAAACTTCGGCGGCTTACAACTTTCAGCTGGAACGTTAAACACAAAATCCCTTCGGTGATATTGTAGATCTGTGTGTCTAGAACCTCCAAACCAAAAATCGCGAAGATCCAACGGTTAACGAACCGGCAATGCCAATTCTACCAGCGCTGCGCAGAATGTGACGAACCAAACACAAAGTATTCGTTCTTCTTGTAATGGTCTCCTCCAAGTTGTATGATTCCTTCTTCTCGAACCTGGGCTCTTGATACCATTGATGGGATATTACACCCCACGACAAAGGATCACACAACGAATAACCAAACAATTAAGAACAACGAAAACACAAACAACACACAACGATTTACCGGTTCGGCTCCTCAAGCCTAATCCACTAGAAAAACTTAATTTAGATTTGTGATTACAAGATTGAGACGCTTCAACTCTCAAAAACACTCACAAAACTCTCTCACAAGTTTTTCTCACCTCTCTTTCGATTATGAAAACCCTACATAATCATCCTCTATTTATATAGGCTAAACACAATCTTTTCCTAATTTAAACACATACTAAATTAGAAAATATACTCCTTGTTCTCCAAGGCTTCTTCAAAACATAAATTAGGTAATTTGAGTCATACCCTAATAATGCTAGTGGATTTTAAAACTTGATAATATAGTAGGTTCACATCGTTGGTCAACACCATTGAACAATGAAAAATACAAAGAACCGATAATTGCTCATGCCAATAGCATAAAACTATTTGGTTAGCTTGTACGAGGTACTAATCTTTATCCTTTTTTTAGGAGTGAATATAATCAGAATTGTTTAGTGAATATAATTAAGTTTCATTCAAACAACTGATCACTAAACGAATATTCAAAGTATAGTTTAGAAATATTCAAAGGCGTATATAAAGTTGCTTTATTTAGGGTTTGTTTTCCGACATTTGATGACAATGGCGCTTAACAAAGTGGATTTAAAGTCTTGCTTTGTTGAAATGGATAGTGTATGGTATTTAAATAAAGAATGATACTTCTCCGTCCCAAAATAAATGTCAGGTTTAACTTTTTGGGGTCTTTTTTGTTCAACTTTGACCTTAAATATTTTTATTTGCGTTATATAATACTTTATAAAAATTATACCAATGAAAATACATTTGAAACCCAATCCATTCATATATTTTGCATCAAGTATTATATAACACAAATAAAAATATTTACGGTCAAAGTTGAACAATAAAGACTCTAAAAAGTCAAACCTGGCATTTATTTTGAGACGGAGGGAGTATAATTTTTTATGGGGGCTTTTTTCTTTTAACAAAATTAACAATCAAAGCCTTATTGGTCCAACGGTGTGTGAGTAGCCCAACAACCAATAGATTGTGGGTTCAAGTCTCGTTAGAATCATGTGAGATAGAATTTGTGAGATATGTTGTGTAGGTTGTAAAAATTTGTTGTTAAAGGGGGAAAAAATGATATTCACATCAAGTGTTTGTGAGTTCAAGTATCAATAGAGATAAATATGTGGTCTAGGTGAGTATGCGTGAGAATGTATCTAATTGTTTGTGTAGGTTTGCCATTTGAAAAAATAAAGCAACAAAATCTACGTTGATTTGATGTCTCTATTACTTTCTTTTAAGGTGTTTCAATCATGCAATGCATGCATATTTCAACATCCTCAAGTAGAGAAGTTGGCTCCAAGTTCGTAAACATACAAAAGGAAACAAGAAAGGTTAAGTTTGAGAAGTTTTTCTAATCTTGATAAGATCTCAATGGACACAGAATGGGTGAAATTAAAGAATACGAAACAAAAGGAAATAATGGGCAATACCTTTTATTAGTGGGATACACATACACAAAACGTTGAACGTTCCCATAAATCTCACTTTCTTCAAAAAAATATCGATTACTCACTTAACAAAAAATTTGGGTGAATCCATGATTTTAAGTTAGAGGGGCCGTACTTAAGATAATAAATATAGTGTTAAACGTTCAAAAATTAATCTATAGTTCTTTTTTTTGTCGACCTAAAAACATATTGTAGGAACAATTTACATTAGAGAATAGTAGTTTTCAAAGCGTACTTTTAATGGTGTTGTATTTGATTGTTTAAGCTATATATAAAAAGTTAGAAGTAATTTTAAACATTGTATAAATTAAAGTAGCTTTTTTGATGGACTTGTTCTACTTAAAGTGTTTATTGTCTAAACAAAGCTTTTACAAATAAATGCTCATACTCTAAAAATTTCCCATAATCTCTAAATTAACAAACTTATAATCAATCTCTATCTTTACTAATTAGTCTAGAACTGGAAGCCAATCACCGAAGGTCCTCAAAAGAGGGTATACTTGTTTGCCACCATACCAAAAAAGCATATTAAGGTATGTACCAAACCAATAAACATAGTGTGAGTGAGAATGTGGAATGCCTTGTGGAATTGAAGTTACTAATGGGGATACATATACCATAAGTAATGCTTCTCTTTTCTGTTGAGTGTACATATAAATGGTAATCTATTCATCTTCACTATCTCCATTTGGTGACCATAAGTTACCACCCATTAACTGAACTCAACTATTGAATAAAACCTATGATGCATACCTATGATGCATATATATATATAGAGAGAGAGAG
>LBNU01028136.1:34364-56033 GCA_014162995.1 Artemisia annua | reverse complement strand
AAGTTGCAGAATGTTTTGATGGAAGTGTAATTGTCAAAGGATTGTAATTTAATCTGAAGGAAGTAATGTAAGGCATGTCAACTTAAAAATATATGTATTGTAATTGAACTGAATATGGTGTAATGTCGGATAAATGTAAGCTAGTCCTGATAATAATAAATAATAATGAGATGATATAGATAATAACATAAATAATAAATAAGAAAGAGTTACAACGGAACAAAAAGTAAAATTATAATATCATAAAATCAAACTATTTAAAATATGAAAATTAATAATAACAACACCACACCATTTACAGCATCATATATAAAACCGAAGCAGAAGAAAAAGCGAGCATATCTTTCGTCATGGTCGCAGCAATAGACACCAGTATTCCTGTTTTCTTCTCTTCTATAAATATATTTTATCTGCAGCGGCAAGAGATTTCGCAATCAAATATACTGCACACGCTACATGAAAATTATCACTAGTGACACGTAGAAAAAAAGTGTCACTGCAAGTAAAAAAGGTGTCACTAAAATTTTTAAGTGTTTCTTTTCCACTTAAAAATATATGTAAATAAATATGGAGACGGTATTTATAATGACATAAAGGATCGTGGGTACATATAACAGAAAATTTTAATCTTATGCTTCCACTTTCTAAATCCTGTCAATAAAACTCAAAATTAGTGACAGTTTTTTGTGTCACAAAAGGCTGTAAATAAATGTAACTTATCTCCTTGTGTCTTTTATCTCCTTGTTTTCCTTCAGCTTATTCAAAACAACCAAAAAAAAACCTTAAGTGTCATATAGAGCATCTACACGATCTCCAATCACCATAAGGTAACTATTTTCATTTGGTTGTGCGTCAACCACTGTAAACTCTAAGCACATCAATTAAAAATTAAGTTGTTAAACAATCTTTTTATCATTCATGTATCTAAGCATGTCAACAAACTTAATAATATAATTTTGTGTTTGAGTTTTTTAATGTTATAATTAAGTCATGTAAAAGGAAAAGTTACAATATACTCAATGATCTGATAATCAAGCATCTTTTTCAAATAACTATTTTTATATAAATATGCAGAAGAACCTCATGAACGTCTACAAAAAGTAACTTCTACTTGGATTGACGACGGATATGCTTGGATTAAGTACGGTCAGAAATCGATTCTTAATGCAAAGTAGCAAAGCTAAAGTTTTCGATTTAGCTTGAACATTTTAGTAAGTCCTATTGTATGGATAGGTTCTAGCTTAAATGATACCCTTTTGAATATTAAATCTAATAAACACGGATAGATTCAACTCCATATAATATATGTTATCTATATGAATTAAGTATATAAAGGACAGCACACTTCATTTGTTTTATTGTAGCAATTTACGGCTTAATGACAATCGTGGTTCACCCATAATATTTTCTTAATATTTGGATCTGTAAGTGGGTGAGTTAATCAAGAGTATTAGCCCTTCTCAATAGTTGAAGTTAGTAGATTTAAAACAAAATATATAACTTTGAATATATGAGATATAGGTCACATAACTCTCTTATCGTAGATTTTGTTAACATAATATGCTAATTTAGGTTTCTTGGTGGGTTACATTGAAATGTAGGAACTATTTAAGGTGCACTTGCAAGGGTGAGCAAGGGTGTGAAGCAACCAAACAAGTGCAAAAGACTAATGATCGATGAGCCACCAAAATGATTTTAGAGAGTGTTTGTAGCTTCTTGTAATGATATTACAAGAAGCTACAAACACTCTCTAACATCATTTTGGACGTCCACTTTAAACCGTAGGGATAATTCCTTCCTTCAGTTCGAGGAAGTAATCTTTTATTTAGATTTGTTTATTTGTTTTGCATGTCTTTTTATGTTTTTTTAGTGGTTGTTCTAGTTGTTGGTTGCTAGTAGTTCCTTTATATGTGATAAATGATCTAGCGGTTGTTTAAACGGTTGCTTGAGGTTAATGTAGCGTTTCAGCTACATTCCATTGTACTTTAAACGGTTTTTTTGGTTAATATATTTTACTAGGGTGGAAGTTCCCTTTTACCCAAAAAAAGATAATTCCTTCCTTCAGAGGTATTTTCATCAATATGTAGCACAGATATATTGCTCTAAGATAGACGATATGATTGGAATCAATGATTTTGGCAAGTTACTCTATGAATTCTGTTAGTAGCAACAAGGAATGTAATGCCCGCCGCGTTGCGGCGGGGCTTTTTTTTGCAAAATTTTTTGCGGATAATGTTTGGGTGACGATGTCCTCTTTGGAATGAATGTTGTGTCGGGCAGCATGGTGTTGCGATGGAGCTAATTTTGACTTTTATATTTTTAAAAAAAATTAGGATAATTATAAAGTTATTTAATAGGTTAAAGCTGCGTTTTGAAATTCTTTTATTTAGAAACTATGTATACATTAAACTTCTACATTTTTTATAAAACCGTACGCACGTTAAAAGTATATCAATAACTGGCCTTTTTTGTTCGTTATCGAGAGGGTTTTTTGCCGGCATTTTTTTTATTCACGAAACCGGTACGTATCTGTTAAATATTTGGCAAATAAAGTTTGTCATATAAAGAAGCCGTAAATATTAAAAAGTTCAGGGTGTGTTTTCTAATTAAAATTTATATTAAAAAAATGTTTGTTACATTTTTTAATTATGAACCAATCAAATAAGCACTTGCCAAATTTTGGTCAATAAATGTGGTACAAAATTTGGTCTCAACGGAGCCCAAACATGAGGCCCAAAAAAATTTTTTTTTAATAGCCTCAACGTTCTTGATTGAACCAACACAACCTAGAAAACTCAAATCGTATTGCATCCGCCAAATATGTTGAATTAAATTGACTTCGGTGAAAATTGTGACGTTTATACTTGATTTTATTGGAAAAATAATTTCGTGAACAATGGCGTAAGTTTCGTAATTTTTCGAATCCGTTTGCTATGTCAAATGAATCCCGAATCGTTTTTGTGAAAAGTTTAGCCAAATTGGCAGAAACACCCCCTCCTCCCCTATGTTTTATTTTCTACCCTATATATAAACTCTTTTATTATAATTTTTTTTTCTCATTTCTACACAACACACACACTCTCAACTCTCTCTCCCCCCTTTCTCTCTCTACACCGCCGGTGACCCTTACTCCGGCCATCTTCATCTTCTCCGGCGAGATTCCGGTGACAGCAGCAGATTCCGGCCTTTTTCCGGCCAACTCTTTTTATTTCACTGTCTTGTAGATCGAGACATCCCCGTTCTTCTCGTACCACCCACGCACTACCAAACCCCCTCGTACCACCCCACACGCCTCGACCGTGACCACCGAAGCCCACCACCACCTTCACCTTCATTCCCAACGGTAAAACGCGACCCAACACCGGAATCTGCTTAGCGTTGTCGAAATCGAGGAGCATGCATAAACTGAAAGACTTGATTCGTTATTTCCGGGTCTTTTCGTTAGTCTACAATAGAATATGAAAACAAAACATATATGGATGTTTGGTTTTTTGTTGCGTCGCCGAAATCTACAGGAAGACATTTATGAAATATCGTCTTGCTTTTGGTTTCGATTGCATGTGTGGATGTGTTTTAATTTGTTCATATTTCTATAGGTTATAAATGTTTTTGGATTCAATAAGCAGAAATTTACTAGTAACGGGCCAGCAACCTGGACTCAAAGTTAGCCCATCAATTAAATGATATTTTACTAATTGTTTACTATTTTTTTGAGCCATCAACACAATTAGTATATATAGATAATTTAGTTTTGATAAATGTGATCTTATTTTTAGTTTTGATAAATGTGATCTTATTTTTGTAAATATAGTTCTTTATGATTTGCTTGAATATATCTCGTATTATTCATGCAATTTCTTACGGTTATTCATATGTATCATATATGTCATATGTGGGTAGTTTGGTGTTTCCGAAATAAAACTTGCTTCGACATAAGACCACCGATAAAAAATTGTCCTTCTTGAAGAAGTCATGACTTTATCCCACGAATGGATAACAAACAGGACTAGGAGGTTTCGTCCGATATGGATCGATTGAATCAATGATCCGGTTTCTGCTTGTAATAAATTGTTGTAATCTTTTAAATCTCGAGCTCATTGCTTGAGTCCTTAATAAAATTGCCGTTAAAAAAATGTGTATCTTATATGTTATCAACAACATCCTAACAAATGTTAAAGTTAGAGCTAGTTTTAGTTTTTAAAAAGACAAATTAACTCTATTAATGGCTATATATCAACACGTCTTCTTAAGTATGAAAACATAAATTGAGAAGTATAAAATGACACAACTCGATACTTATTACCTACATTGGCCGGGCGTCAAATTCTATTTTAGAAATGATATATTGATCAATATATGTCATGAAATCCGCTCTATTCTCACTTCCGTTGTATATATATCTTCCAGCTTGTTGCTAGATTTTTTTAAATCATATCGTTGTTCAGTAAACAAATCACCAGATTTGGATAAAAGGTAACTTCCACCCTGGTAAAATATGTTAACCAAAAACCGTATAAACAATGGAATGTGGCTGAAACGCCACATTAACCTCAAACAACCGCTTGAACAATCACTAGATCATTTATGACATGCTATAAATGAACAACTAGCTACCAACAACTAGAATAACCAGTAAAAACATAAAACGACATGCAAAACAAATAAACAAATCCACATAAAAGATTACTTCCTCGAACGGCCATGAAGCTTGAAATCAAACTGATTGTTAAATTCCTTAAATTGCCCAGTTAAGTCATAAACCTGGGCCTCATAATCATCAAAAAGATATCTTTCAAGCTAGTTATGTCCTCCTGCTGATAAAAAGTAACTGCCCATAAGATCATTTGGCTCAAACACCTCATCATCACTATCTGAATCAACCACTTCACCCACTTTAGAGATTGGGTTGCCCTTCCTTTTGTCATCAGCCACCGGAATAGGTTTACCATTATCATCCGCAAGGGTAGCTTTCCCATCAATAATAAGTTTTTCAAGCTTATCAATTTGCTCTACAATAGGAGTGTTCTTCGTAGGCGATGGAGAAGTAGTTTTGTAAGAACTACTTTTATTGTTAATATCATCATTAAAAGTACCCGAATCAGCGTTCACATCAATAATCTCATCAACCTCACTATCACTATCAACAACCTCTTTAGTACTGCCCGTATCAGCCGGGCAAATCCCATCACCAGTCTCAAAAATATTGTTATCATTACTTAACGCATCAAAAGAATTTCTCAACGATACCATGTCAATATTGTCATTAATGTAGGACTTTTTAACGTTAGAAACCTTAACGGGCTGATTAGGCTCATTAACACAATTAGTATGCTTATCATTCGATTGCTTAGCAATCTCACATTCCTTCACTTGCTCATTAGTACCAACATTAGAAGAACTAGAGGGAGAAGATGACGTACCAATATTAGGATCAACATTAACTTGGGACGTAGATGCAACATTAGTTGGTTTAGAAAATAGGTTTATAATAGTATTGAACCTTTGGTTTTTGTAAACGCACACCATTAACTTGCCGAGCAGGTTGTTTACCTTTCCCTTTCTTCCTATTAACTTCAGTAAAATTAACCGAAGGTTTCTCAACCGTTTTCACTTACTTAGGACATCCATCATCTTTATGATAAAAAAAAACATTACATGTTACAAATAGGCGGCCTCCACTCATATTCAATATCTAATTTTTCCATTGAATGACCTGACCCATTAGGATACGGGATATCAACAACAAGAAAATCAAGTAAAGCTTTCTTAGACAACACTTCCACTAGAGCACGAGCATATGAATTACGACCCCACAAATTAAAACAAATCAAACTCGTGTAAGAATCCAACATAATAGGACGACCAATTTGTGTAGTAATCAAACTAAGACCAATCTCGGAATAAGCAACAACAAGAACATTATGGATTTTCACCCAAGCAGGAGCTGAAGTAAAATCATCTTTAGTAAGTTTTGAGTTAGGAGTCCAAATATTCAAAAAAATATAGGCACTAAACGAATCAACCATGGACCTTCTTCCAAAACCCTCTCCATACCCTCTTTGGTTGCAAATTGAAACAAGAAAAAGCCATTATTAAGCATAACCCTTTGCAAACCAAATTTAGCCCAAGTATTCCTAACATAATTTTCGAAGATCGGGAACACAAATCTCTTACCAATGAAGTAACCATAAAGAGTATTAGCAAACCGAGAGCTTACCTCATCGACTACTTTCAATGGAATAGTGACATTAGCACCAGCCACACAATGCTCGTTTCTCATCTTAGAAATCCTCACTATCTTCTTAGGAGGTTTATCCTTAAGCATATCCGCAAATGATAAAGGAGAAGAACCTGATTAAGTACCCGTATTTGGCATATTCAAATCACTTGGAACACTAGTTGTAGCTTTAATAGGACATGTGGTACTAGCACTCGTATTCACTTCATTAGTTCCACTTGCTACAATAACACCCGAATTGCCTACAGATTTCGTACCATCCTGATTAACAGCCATTGCATTGAATAATGCACCACCAACATTTGTCCCAACATCACTCGTTAGAAGAGCATCAGTAGAAACATAAGCACCCAATTAAGCAGCAGGAATAAACGACGAGGCCTCACCCATATTAACATTCTGTCCACTCAATAGCATTCTATCCTTATTCGCACCATTACCAGAAGACTTCATACTTTTGGTAGCACTCATGTTGTTTAAAAAGCCTTTTTCCATCTCTATAAAAACCCACGAACAACAAATAACCCCAATCACCAAGAAAATACAGCGTGCAGGCAACAAACAGTAAAAGAAAAGAGAAAACCCTAACTAAAAAGTTAGGGTTTTAAACCCATGAATATCCAATAACTAACCGACACCCACCATCATGATCGTACAGATATACGTTAAATTGATGCAATAACCGGTTAAAAAACCGAAGAATATAGGCAGCGATCAGGAAATCAAAAGGCGGTTAAAAAACCCTAAAAGTTGATTACAAGAATTCCACCAAAACCAGTAAAAACCAACAACAAATCTGTATAGCAACTAATTAACACGGATGTTAATCACTAACTAATATAGATTGGTGCAATTAACATGAAGATTTAGGCATAATAATTGAAAAAAATGGTTGGAGGGGGTTAGGGTTCTTGGTTCGCCGAAGAGAAAAACGGTGTAAATGAACAAGAAACACCTTCTGGAGGTTGATGTAGATCAAAGTATATGTAATCCATGTTAGTTCTAGAGAGAGAAAGTAGAGAGAGAAAGGTAAAGAAAACTATATGTGTTTATTAGATTGAAACAATAATGTTACACAAATGATTTCCCACACCCCTCATGGAGAGTCATGAGGGGTATTTATAGGCTCATTTAACTATTACTTTGCCCCGTTTACATAAGTAGTCCCTGCGGGCGCAACTTACTACATATCTAATCCAATTCACGTATGTGACGTTATCTTTATAAAAGAGCGAGGCTAACAATCTCCCTCTAAGATATCGTCACACGTGAATGGTTACAATGAGACCTATAAAAAAAAGTAAATTCCAACAATAGTAAACTATGTTGACGTTGTTGAAGTGCAGAGTCTCTCTAGTCTAGATACTCAGGCAGAATTGAAGTTCTTTCGCCCGACGATCTCGGCATTTGATCTTTGGCACTGACGGCACTGATTTATGTAGCTCTGAACTTCAACTGTAATGATCTAGTTAGGTTATTACTCCCTCCTAACTAGTGAGCCTTTTCTTTCATTTACATGCTCCCTCCTGAACTGACAACTCTCTTTCATCACGCAGCGGATAAAGTAGATTCTAAAGTGTAGCATCATGGTTGTTGTTCGGGGAGCATCATAACAACATAACTCACATAGATTTGCATTCAAGTTGGTAATAATCCCCGATGTGCACTTTCTTGGTACCTCTTGGTACTTCTTTGGTATTAAGCACAGTTCCCTCAATCAATCCATTCACAGAAGATGAAAACACTACTTTTTCCTTCATGTACTTCTCCCTCTTGATGGTTGCGAGTTATCGGAATCATCATAATCTTGTGTACACACCGTAAATTACCTTTTACTTGATGCAATATTAGAGTCATGTAAGCATAATTCTGTGATAATATGTCGAAAAAATATGACTCTTTTTCTACAATCTCATCTCTCCTCTTCAACCTATGCGTGACCATTTCAAATTCCAACCAGCTAGTAAATGACCACTGAATGGAGACAACCTAATATAACCAATCTGAGAATGAAGTAAACACCCCTTAGATATGTGACTTAATCTTGTACGAAAGTGTGACTAAGAACCTATACTGAGCACTACAACATAACTCCTTAAAGCATAGGTAGTGCCATATACCCAAACCAACAAACAGTATATGAAATATCCACCTCTTGGACTATCCACAACTTCATGTGACACTGAGTACTACAGTGTAACTTCTTAAGTGATAGCTATAACCCGTGAGTACTACAATGTAACTCCTTACATCGGGTATAACTAGATAATCCAAGTCTTAATCACTATCACTATCAGTGTTTGCCCAAACAAGTATCTCTGAAACTCATGCATCCATCCAACCTCTAGACTTTGAGATAAATAAGTACACATGTCCGTGAAATGAACTTTAAACCCAAATAAGCAATATCGTACAAAAACTCCGTAGTCACAAAAAACTGATACTAGCCATTGTCATTTGATTGTGATTCTTGATCAGGATCTTTGTTAGCTATACGTGGCTTGTTTTGAAGTGAGATAAATTGGTACTAAGATAATGAAACGATGAAATGAATCATGTTCTATGAAGTGTAGACCAATAATATCATATGTGTTTTTGGTGTGGTGGTTGAGTTTGTGATATACCCTAATTCTTTAGATACCCCGAAGAATTTTTCGGTAAATTAGGGTTTGAAAACAAGGGTTTAGTATGTTAGATTTGGATAATGGTTAGTTGAATTGATTTTACGTGAAGAGCTTAGACAAATCACAGTTCCCTCAAATCACAACAAATCGCTACCTGAACAAATCACTAGCTGAGTAAATCTCTACCTGAGCAAATCTCTACCTGAGCAAATCGCTACCTGAGCAAATCTCTACCTGAGCAAATCGCTACCTGAGCAAATCGCTACCTAATAAGACAAATCTGTCCTTCACTAAAAGCCAAATCGCCGTCCTTTTTTTGACAAATCGCTAGGTAGGCAAATCGCTATCAAGAATGACCAAATCGCTACCAAGAAAACCTCTTTATTCACACAAACCGCTACTTAGAAAATTTCATCAATCTTCCAAGTAAACCACCAAATAAGTCGTAGATCACCAGGAAACGATACTAGGTCATGATCTAAGCACGAAAGTACAAGACTTTACTAACCATGGTTTTCTTGAAGCTTATTTTCGAACCAAAAATAACACAAATCACCACAAAAACACCACGGTTCGCTCCTGGTTAGCTCTAATACCAATTGTAAATGAACAAGAAACACCTTCTGGAGGTCGAGGTTGATCAAAGTATGTGTAATCCATGTTAGTTCTAGAGAGAGAAAGTAGAGAGAGAAAGGTGAAGAAAACTATGTGTTTATTAGATTGAAACAATAAGGTTACACAAATGATTTCCCACACCCCTCATGGAGAGTCATGAGGGGTATTTATAGGCTCATTCAACTATTACTTTGCCCCGTTTACATAAGTAGTCCCTGCGGGTGCAACTTACTACATATCTAGTCCAATTCACGTATGTGACGTTATCTTTATAAAAGAGCGAGGCTAACAAACGGTTTAGGGCCGGTTGGTTAAAATATATGTTTTATGCAATTATGCAAGGTTGCATGGTCTTGATGTTTTTGTTCAATTCCCACCATTGCAAGTTGCATTATTAAATTACATGCGCGTGTGTACGTTGATAAAATTTTGTTTTGTAATGATAATTTTTGTAAAAGACTCTCAGTTTATTAAAATACTTTCGGTCTTGATGAATTTTGTTTGTTGTTATTATTTAGTTACTCTATCAATGGCTAAATATGAACTTATTTTTTTTTTTTTTTTTTTTTTTTTTTTTTTTTTTTTTTTTTTTTTTTTTTTTTTTTAACTTCACATTAATTGAAAAATTTTTATTTATTTTTTATTTTTTTATTATTATTTTTTTATTTTTGATAATTTTTTTGCTTCTACTACCGTTAAAATAAATTATGCACCCGGTCACTTCTAGCGGTCCCTACTTTTGTAAGTTATGGTAAGATGGTATACATTCAGCTTTTTAAATCCAAGTTAAGTACTATTTGAGATCATAATAATTTTGCATGACCATAAATGGCAAGTTTACCATAATCTATTCTTGTAATTAGGAACTTAAAGGTGGGAGAGTCAAGGCTGATTTAGATATGAATTTTATGCCGAGTCCATCTCTTTCTTTCAAAAAGCAACTAGTTTACTAAAACTAGGGTGTTCCTTCGATCGGTTTTTTATTTGAAAGGCCAGGTTATTTGGTCAATTAGGGTTCTTCAGGTTTTTTTACGTACAATTAATCATTAATCCACCCACATTTGAATGCCGATATGGAGAAAATCTTATCAGGTGAATCCAAACCGAATAAACAAGATGCATGATAGAGATCAAAAAGAAATTTACATCGTCAGATTACAAGCATTTTTTTGAATCAAGAAGCTGTTGTATGTAAATGACAAAACTGGAATGCTACATTGGAAATTTGGAATAGACACTAAAACACGATATGAAGAACAACTGAAAGCAATGTCGATGCACCAACAAAGAACTCTTAGTTCAAATAAAATTAAACTATGCACAAAATATCTCCAAGCTGAACACTTTTATCAATTGTCAAATGCTGTTTGCAATGAGCATGAAAAGAAAGACAAAGAAAACAAAAAGCCTAATCCTGATTTATAGGCCTAGGAATGTCGAATACAATATCGATCTCTAGTTCGAGTGCTAGTCAGTTTTTAAAATCTCCTACCATTCCTATGTAACATTATCTTAGAGCAAATCTTTTCTCGGTGGTTTAGGATCAGGGTGTATCCAGTTTCTATTACGCCAAATAACCCATGTAGTGATTTGCACAACCCTGTCTAATATTTTCTTCGAAAGATTAGGAAGAAAAACTAAATCAGCGAAGTTAACCATGTCGATCACCGTATTTGGGTGTACATTTATACTTCACCAGTTTTCGAACGTGGACCAAAGATTACAAGCAACAACACCAAGATGTTGTGTTTGTCTCTACAAATGTACATAAGCTTTGTCATCTTTTATCAAAATTATATCTATACAAAATCTAGGTTTTTAATAACATGAAATGAAAGAAAGATACAATATTTACGATTTGACTAGAAAGAAAAGTGAATTTATTCATTCCAAAACCAAAAAAAGGGATTCGTGGATTTTTTCTATTAGATACATCTTTTTTTGAACACCAATCGCAATTAAAGACCCTAGAAAGAACCTATGGACAAGAAAGATAACACGCACTCTATACACAAGAAAGATGCTTTACTATATCTATTAACAATCAAGTTAAAAAATATATATATATATATATATATATATATATATATATATATATATATATATATATATATGTCCTTTCTCCAAATGGTTTAAATCAGCGAGGAAACGTGAACCGTGCATCTCTTTCGGGTGTCGACTGACCCTTCCCTAAGGACCTAGCCCCAGGCAATGAGCATCTATTTCAGTGACATTTTAGCCAGGTGTTGGGATTGAACTCATGACCTATTTATTTAAAAGCCCTCCACAACCGGTCAAGTGGACGCTTTCGGTGGGAAGTGATACCATTTAAGCAATGCCCCACTGGTAAGTTTTATGTCCTTTATAAGTGATTATGATGGCCTATTAATTAGTAGCATAGATTGAACCGTTTCTAGATCGACATAAAACCCATTGTGGTTTGTACCACCGCATCAAAGAAAGGGAAAAGTGAAGCTGGCAGGCCGGGTTAACGCGATCCGCCAGGCTGATGGCCTCGTTTATGTTGGATAAAGAAGCAATAGCATTCAATGTTTTCCACCACTTCACAACCTCAGCCGCCCATGTATCCATGACAACTTTATAACATTGAGTGATAAGGTGATCTTCCGTCTCTATATCTGATATATACCATCAAGTAGGGGTGTAATAGTCGACTCAATCTGGTCACAAACTCGAGCTCAGTTAAAAAAATAACTTATATATAGCTCGACTTAAACTCGAGGGAGCCTTTACTTTCAAGCCCGAGTTCGTTGATTAACCAATACTCCTAAGAGCTCTCTACTCAGATTGAATCAACTGGAATAGTACATAGTATCACGTTATCAAAAATGATATCGTTCAAGGTTAATATAATTTAACAAATCGAAATTATTGTAGCATTTAACTAAAGTAATCTTAAAAAAGGCTGATACATAGTTTAGCCCATAACTAGGAAGGGCTGGAGGAATAAATGAAAAGAGATTAATAGGGTTACTATTTTGGGTTAATAAATTAAGTATAAGGGCTGTTGGGTTATGATCTGGTTAAGCAAATCAGGGTCTTAGGGTGTTCCTTTTAGTTTTGCTCCAATTAGGCGATACGTACGTTGTTAAAAAAAGAATTATTCGATACGGGTTTTGTATTTTGGTCTTGGACCTTTAAACTCAATCCAAAAACTAAAGTGAATTGTGTATATGAAGTCTACAATTAGGTTAAAATCGATCTCAAATAATTTGGCGAATTATTGGTCTAAAGTCCTGACAAAGAAAAAATAAAATTAAGAAGCAATAGTTCATAATTGCCTACTTGGGGTTTTCATAGATATTTGAAATGTAATTTAGGGGTTACAAAGCGTTTTGTTCGTGAATTTGAAAATTAGTATTAGGAATTTCAAATACTGGGAAATTTCAATTTTCGAGATTTAGAATTTTGGAATATAAAATACCTTCACATGTTTAGTTGACAGAAATTCATAGTATTTTGAAATATGTTCTTATATTTGTTATTGCAATTTTTTAGTAAGTGATGGATTTACACTTAATCTAGAACAAAATAATAAAAAAATTAAATAGTATTTCGTTCTAGTTTGGTCCTTTATAAAAAAAATGTTTCCAAGTAAATTGAAATTCTCCACTTTTTGAAGGCATTAATTCTCCTCATTTTGTCAACTAGACGAGTACCCGTGCATAGCAACGGGGTTTTATAGCGATAGATAGTTTGTTGATAAAAAAAATTATAAACGAAAAATAATAAAAATTATTAGATTTGAGAATTAAACATAATGTTTTGAAGCCCGGTTCGACCTGGGTGGTTCAACCGGTTGAACCGTTCCGGTCGAAAAATAGGTCGATTTAAACTGGGTCAACTTGCTAGGCTGGTCAAAAATGGGTCAAATTAATCTGGGTCAACCCGCCGGGTTTAAAGCGTCCCGGGTCAGCCCGATTTGTGTTTTAATTGGTTGTATTTAATTTGATAGATATGTTTTTAGTTGGTTGTACAAAGTGAATAAATCATTGTACTTTTAAGTAATGGATAATGTTTTGAAACCCGGATCGACCCGGGTAGTTCAACCGGTTGAACCGTTCCGGTCGAAAAATGGGTCGATTTAAACCGGATAAACTTGATAGGTTGGGTCGGAAATAGGTCAAATTAAATTGGGTCAACCCGTCGGGTTTGAAGCGTCCCGGGTCAACCCGGTTTGTGTTTCAATTGGTTGTATTTAATTTGATAAATATGTTTTTAATTGGTTGTACAATGTGAATAAATAATTGTAATTTTAAGTAATGGGGTGTTTTGATAAGAGTATTAATTATATTTAACTTTTCTCTTTCATTTGACCATTCTTGAAAATTCAAGATTTCTTGAAAATTTCACATTTCAAGTTTGACCAAATTTGCTTTATAGGTAGTATAGATTAGTGAAATTTTAAATTCTTTTATTTGACATACCTAACACGATATTTAGAAGAATTTAAAATGTAAATGACATAAAATCTCTCAATATACCTCAACTAATCGTATTCAAGAGTTATATAATTTTTCTATTTAGAGTTCAAAATATATGATTAGTTAAATATTTTAGATGTGAAACTTTTTACCAAATATGATAATTTTGTGGACCTTGGAGTTTTCCCTAAGTGCGGATAAATCATATGTGTGGCCAACATTAATCAATAGTCAACGAATATGTAATATGGTTATAGAAAATATGATGTGCCGCAAATATAATAGAAATAGACTTAAAAGACTGAAGTTATCAAGTGTTAAATAAGTTTTAAAGTTTAGTGTGGCCAAAATAGGAAGAATAGCACTTAAGGGACCTATTGTGCCAAAAGGCCAAAGTAGTAGCTATCTTATAAGTGAAGCATTCTAAGATATTCCAAAATGTTTAGGTTTTATAAGTATACGTATGTGTATGTGTGAGGTACAGTTCAAGCAAGGAAAGAGGGAGAAAGAAGAAGCTTTAATCCAAGTGAGAAATTGATGGTGTTTAAGTTCTAAATTCAAGGGTTAAACCTTTTATATGGTCTTATACTAGTAAGTAACCTCTAATTAGTGTTTAATTGTTATTTGAGAAATTTGTGAGATATGTTATATTGAAATTAAGTTAGTAATTTTATGGGTTAGTTATCATATGATTAATATATTATTATATGATAATTAAAGGTGTTAAGAGGTGAGTTATGGTTGTAATTAACCATTGTTATAGTAATTTGATTATGTGTTTTAAGTGTTTATGTTTGTGATGATTTGACTTAGATTGCAAGAGAGGAAATTGTGAATGATGATGTTGATGGTGAAATTATGATTGGTAACTTAGCTTGGATGTTAAGGTAAGTAACTATGGTTACTATGTGTTTAATATGGATATTTGCGTATTATGTGGTTTTAAATGAGGTGATAGGATTGAAAGTAATTGGAATAGAAAGCGTGTTATAATAGGAGACTTGCTTAGTTAAATGACTCGAGAGTTAGTCTATGGTTATGGAATTGCTAAGGTATGCATTGATGATGTTATGTGTTATAGTGATTGAATGCGAGATAAGATGGTATTATGTGTTGGATTAGTGTGAGGTGTTCATATTGCATATGTGTGGATTGATGTATTAATCATGTATTAACTTAGTTACTTTACTAAGCGAAAGCATTGTTGTAGTTGTTGATGTTTTTGTAGGTAATGCGAATTATATAAGTCTTGGATAAAAGCTTATGGATCTGGAATAAAAGATAGGGAAGTGTTTATGGTCGGGTGCTTAGTTAGATACCAAGCTCGATCTATGTTAGTGTTGTTAAATGGTTTGTAAATAAGTTTTCACGTTATACTTTTGAAATTGATATGTATATTTGAGTCTTGTTACATGTTTGGAGTTGTATTTATAGGTTTTAAAGTATGTTGTAAAGTTATGTTTGTAACACCCCAACCCGACAAGGGTAGAAGTATCACATTATGATGCCAAATCAGAATATACAACGCAAGCGGAAGACTTGTAAACATAATATTTACAAAGGTATTCTAAGGGAACAAAAGAAATGCTAACTCTATACAAGATGAAATACAAATCTAACTAATTCTAACTGAATCCAAATCCAAGTCTAATCAAGATGCAAAAAGGCTTCTAATCATCAGGGTAGACCACTAAGAGCTCTTATACACTCTTCACTCAAACCCAGCTTCCAACCTAAAACATGCCGCAGGAAAGGAAATGCGGCTGAGCTTAAAAAGCTCAGTGAACATATATATAAACTAACAAATAATCGATACGTATATAAGAAGAAGAAAAGAAATAATAAGCTCCTGCTGAAAAGAATGTCATCTGTTAAATGAATAAGGGATTAACGGTTAACTGAACAAATATCGTGAGTCAACTGAATGAAGAATATGAAGAATCAAAGGATAACAGGATATAGTGCATTGAGGCAAGCATAAGGTATAAACAAAGGTATAGGATAGTGTAAGGAAATCAGAAATCTACCACGAGCCCAAAACAAATCAAATCATAACATATCATAAGTAACCAAATGGAGTAGCTAGCTCCCAAAGTGTGAAGGACGTGTATTGCACACAACATCAATTACCAAACAAATCATAACATATCATATCAAATCTAGGATGCATCCATACGCCCCTGCAAACAATCATAGTGGTCAAACATATATTCTTGACCTCATAATCATATAACAAACAAAGGGACGAGATAGTTCATCACGCGACCAGCCTGGAGTCATGCCATTGGTGCATCAATGACATGGCCATGTTACATCCATGGCTAGGAATAGCTCGGGTATCAAACTGAAGGTCAAAATAGAATGCCATAGAAATGACATAGGATCTAAAGTCAAATATCAAATCATAATCAAAGGTTCTTAATCAAAAGGGTTCATAGCAAAGGTTTAAGTCAAAAGGTTCATATCCAATGGTTCAAAAGTTCATAAGGTTCAAGTCAAAAGGTTCAGATCAAAAGTTCGTATCATAGTATGATAAAAGTAATCTTTAATAATAGTGTTCATAAAAGTAATCTTTAATAATAGTTTTCATAACGAAAATCTTTAAAAGTGGTTTTCGTAAAAGTCAATAAAGTTCTATATAAAAGTGGTATCGCATAATGCTCATAAACATCATTATAAAATAGTTTTTCTCAAAACATTTTCATGATATAATTAAGAAAGGTTTTCACATCCAGTTATGATATCAATGCATTTTCAAAGTATTAAGGGATTTGAATACTGATGTCACAAGAGATAACAAACTCATTATATCAAGTATCATATCATATGGATCATAATGAACGAATATCAAATGGATAAGAATACCAAGCATCAAAGAATCATAGCAAAGGCTCAAAGGATCATAATCAAGGATCAAGAGTCTTGTGAAAAGACACCCTTACTAAAAAAGGGTAGAATATCTGTACCTTATGAAATGAAAGCAAAATGTAAGATGAACACAAGGAAAGGATCACTCCTTCTTCACCGGATCTACACGAATTAATATCATATATTACTTATACATACATTTAATGTCATAACTGATTTTATTAACTCGTTTTAACTCATATTAGGGTTCATAAAGTTTATTACAGATTTAGGGTTCCAAATGTATTAATTTCTATTAATTACCTAATTAGGGGTTTATGCGAATTAATTAGGTTTAGGGTTTATAATTAGTGAATTAGGGTTATACCGAATAAGGGCAAAAAGAAGTTGACACAAAACCCTAAACAAGATGACAAAATTAATGCGACACATTCTTTTAAAGCTTTAACTCTTTACACCCCTTTTGATACCATAACGACACCCATGAGTTGATTACCATATGGCAACAATCACACACACACTACAAGAATAAACGAGACACAAGAAAATAAGTCACAAACCCATTATTTAACTCCAACCCCCATATATATACCTACGTAATTTCCCACTCAAACTTGACCCTCTTTTAAACACACGCAATTAAAAAAACACGTTAATTGATCACGACCCTCGACCCACATATGCGACACATGCAATCACAATTTGTAAAACCTTAAGTCCCTTTCTTTTACTCACGATAGAAAACATGCAATCACACTCACATATTACAACCCATGACCCACACACAAGCATGCAAACATTCACGTTGATCACAACATCCCCCACCCTTATTTATGTTAATTTACATCGGGTTGCAACATACAAGGTGTAAGTTTTAGACAAATCTTGACACACACTAGCCAATACACACACGACCTGATTCAGATTCAAAACACACAGCGATGCACCCTAAATTGCAGGCAAAACGACACACAAACAACACTTTTCGCATCAGTTCTCGACACTCATGACACACCGCAAGTCGCACACACAAACACAACTCAACACTAGTCCGACCCTCTCATTAAACCCCCACAGCCCTCGAGACATAACATGATTGACACCCATAAATGGTATGCAAACACGACATATAACACAGCCTATATCACAACACTCGAAAAGCCTCAAAGCCCGACATAAAGTTACAGACGAATTTTTTTATATTATGTTTTACGTGACATATAATTTCCTTTTTGCGATATCCTTTATTAACGAAACGGAACTTAGGTTTTCATATAATATCATGCGTATTTTATGTTGGTCAGACAAGGAAAACATCAAGACGAAGATAAAGTTTACCTTGGGTCGTTACATGAACAGAACACAAGAACAATGATTAGACCAAGCCACGAAACAGACTCTCTTCAAACCCTAAATGTTGCCCACGATCACACCTTTCTTCCTACTCGTTTTCGCGCCTTATAAATTCTTGGAACAAGAAGGATGGATCGGTTTGAGGTTTGCTGTTTGTGTTAAAGCGTATTATTATTATTATTATCATTATTTTGTTCACCAATTGAAAGAACAAGGAGACGGGAGAAAGTACGGATATGATAGATTGGTTAAAGGGAGCATGATCTCAAATAGGAAGGTAGTAATAGTCATTGAATGGGCTTGATTGCATTTTCAATATATCGGTTATAAGGGTCCAATAATAGGCGAAAATTATGGGAGGAGTTAGAAGACCAAATATTGTTCCCAAAATAATCATGCATCTAGACTTAATTTGCACTTCACTTTTTGTAAATGTTTTTAACGAAAATTCGGCCCAATGCCTATCATACCAACGTGTGATTTAATTTCTTAGGTACGAAATCGTGTGACGTTTAATTTGTCATAAGATTATAAATCGTTTAAATGTATACCGTTCACGTATTAGGTTTTAATTACTTAGGTTATACAATATTGTAATGTCTTAGATTATTGATCGTCTTTCAAAAGTTTAAAATTAGAGGGGTATTTTGGGTATTTAATAAGTTTAAATTTTTTTGGTTTTACAATGTTAAAGTTGAGTTGAAAACGGGCATTTGACATAACACCTGTCATTTTGAAAAGTACGTTTTCGCGGGTCGTTATGACCAAGTCTATGCATATAAATGATATTAATGATGTTTTAAAGTATTTTGGAATGTTTGGTTAATTATCGAGTCCAAGAGGTTGGTTTTCTGAAAAATAATTATGAAAACGATTTGGGATATTTAGTGGGCTCTAGCCGATCGGTTGGAAGGCCCTACTGAGCGACAGGAGGCCCACCCGAATCGGATGGAAGGCCATGCCGATTGGCTGGATGTGTTTAGGCAGGTTTTGTTAATTTCCAAAAATTCATATCTACAAATCGTAAGTCGTTTGGAGTCGTACCACTCGTTATTTTGAATTTTATTGAGTCTAGTTTCATTTAAAAATACTTTTAATGGTTGGTTTGTAATAGATTTTTATCATTTTATACAAGAATAACATGAGGTCCGTTATAGTCATGTCTTTTCGCAAAATATTTTAATTTTTGGTCAAATCAGTAAAAGGGTGTTCCAATACTATATCTACTGATAGATTTTCTTTTCAACTAATAACAATACTTTTTACATCTTCAATATTTAACTGTTTTACGTCTCCAAAATCAAGTACTACAACAACTGGCGACCAAATCAGCAAGACCGAATCCCTAACTTTTTCTATAATCGATTTTTCAATTCTGCTCAAACCTTGGTGATTCTTGCATCAATTTGTGATTGGTATTGATTAACATTCGTGATTCTCTCTACCTTTATCAGATTTGATGCTTTAATCTACACTGTTTTTGTGGCTTTTGTTAATTCGATTCTTAGGGATAATCGGTTAGGGTTCTTTGGGTTTTTTTTAGTCGATTACTGCTATTCACTTTTTCCAATTGATGATCGACTCTATGGCTGGTGGTTAGTTTCATTGCATGTTCATGATTAAAACCCTAACTTTTATAAGTTAGGGTTTACTGTTCTATTGGGGTATTTTGGTTTATTGTACGTGGGATTGAGGGAGATGAACAAGGGTTTCCTTAATCGTTTACATACAAGTTCTGGTGATTCTGGAACTAATTGTTTTGTCGATCAAATTAGTAGTGCTAAGGATGATATAACTAGTTTGGCCGATCAAACTAGTGGTGCTCAAGAGGTGGGGAATGCTGCTGGTGCAAATGCTACTAGTGATGTTTGTAAACATGTTCATGAACAAGTGAAGCCGGTTTCACTTGATTCGTATGCGAATGTTACCATTGATGCATCTAAAGGTGTTGATACTCAGACTAATGTTGTTCAACCTAATGTGGAACAATTGATTGCTAATGCGCATAAGAATTTTGAGGAAGCTATGGATAAAATTCAAAGTGAGATTGTTGCTAATGAAGTTAATAATCCTCCTTCGAGTTGTAGTGGTACTAATGTGGATATGAATAAGAGTGCAAATAAGAGTGCAACTTCTGGTCCTAATGCTCCCAAGGTTGATAATGCTAGTGGTACTGGAGTGAAGTCGGTTACTTACGCGGGTGCTACTTCTAATGAACCTCAGAAAAACGCGTCTAATTTTCGGAGGTTGGAATGTAGCAAAAAGAAGGATGATGTTGACCTTTCAGTTCCAATAAAAGTAGTGGAAGAGGTGAACACGAGGTTTGAGAACACTCTCTACGGTTACTTTCTTGGTCAACGCCTTGCGTTTCCTGTTGTTGATTACTATGTACGCAATGCATGGGCAAAGTTTGGTGTGCAAAAGGTAATGATGAATGCAAAGGGGTTCTTCTTCTTTAAGTTCACTTCGAAAAAAGGTGTTGATGATGTGCTTGAAAACGGTCCTTGGTTGATCAGAAATGTTCCTATTATTCTTAAACCATGGAATTTGAACACAAATCTACTTAAAGAGGATTTGACTAACATCCCGGTGTGGGTCAAGTTCCATGATATTCCCCTTGCTATCTAGAAGTCAAACCACAACTCAGTGATAACAAGAACAAACGAAATGAATTAGCTTCCTAGGGCCTTGAAGCTTGGTACCATACATTGGCATTAAAAGCATCCAAATTACCGGAAGATCATATACCTGGTTCGCATAATCATCATAGGCATCATACTCTTGTTCAAACTCTTGCCCCCACCAAAAAGATTAGCAGACTCATCAAATGGGTTGGCAACCTCGTCTTCAGGAATCAGACGACCCACAATTTTTCCTAGCCTTTGAAAATGGTTTCCCGTCTTAATGGCAGGAGGTCGACGGGATAGGATGCCCATTATCATCCACAGAGAGTTGCTCTACATCAGATAAGTAACTTTTTCAAAGCTTTCATTTTTTCAACAATAAGGAGGTGACCCTTTACTATGACTCTTCCCTCATTTACTTTCATAGTGTTACCTGTCTTATAGTGATTTATTAACTTCAGTTGTACTACACTGTCTGTATTAGACGTTATCCGGCATTAACTTCCAGTTGAAGCTACCAGCATGCCGACAGTTCTTGTTGTTGGATATTAGACGGGAGTACCATAAAGCATCAGCATCATCAATATTAAGGGGCATCAATACTGATTAGATGTAGGAAAATCTTCGTGCCACTAGCAACCCATCATTGAAGTCTCTCAGGTTTTCTTAGTTGGCCGATCCAACGCTTCTGGTAAGGTGTTCAGAGTGGTGTAGTGGTTTTGGTGTGTGTGACTACTGATCATAAGTGCAGGATTATTGCCACAACTGGTTATAGCTTATAACGCCTCTTATTATCTCTGGAGTTGTAGAGACTCCACTCTGTTGCTTACCTTTGCTTTGGTTGTTATGTATGGTGTTGACAGTGCACTTGAAGCTGAAAGACTCTCCTCTGTTAAGGTGTG
>LBNU01028136.1:18457-34355 GCA_014162995.1 Artemisia annua | reverse complement strand
TTTTAGAAATTAGGAAGTATCTTGTTATGTAAGCTTTTAGCCTATGTAACGGGCTGAGATGTGGGACTTCACCCATATCTATTGTACTTAAAAGTTTTTTGGTTAATATATTTACCAGGGTGCAGGATTACTCCCCTTTACCCAAAAAAAAAACTATATCTACTGATTAACAAGTAAGTTACACCGTCAATCGAGCAATACTCACAGGAACCAAAAAAAAAATAAAACCGAACCGAGCCGAATAAAACTGAACAAAATTTGTAACCAAACTAAATTTTCCAAAACCAAACCGTACCCGAATTATATATTTGATTTTCGGTTTGGATATTGTTTTAGCAAAACGAAAATTCTTTGTATATATAAAAGCAATCAAAACTCTTTCTTAGCATAAATTTTTAAGCATGATTTTTTTTTTTAATGTTAATAATCTATATAGTTAAAGGAAAAAAATATATAATTCAGGTTATTCAGTCAACCCAAAAACCAAACTGAATTCAAATTCAATTTTCGATTCGGTTTAATCAAACTTGAATTTGGTTCGCTTTTACCCAAAAAATATATAACTGAACTAAACGGAAAAAACCCGATACTTAGGCTGGACGCAGTGGACCGTATAATGTCGGTTGTTTGCCATGGACGACCGATTTGAAAATCGGTTGAGGTCGATGTGGAGCAAAGATCAAATATCGGTCGAGTGTGCAGGAAAATAACAATCGGTTATATTTTCAACCGATTTGTATACACACTTTACTTTCAAAAATCTTACCATTTCCTATTTAAAATAAAATAAAATACATGGGTCATCGACTGTGGTACTTTGATCATGTCTGATCGTGAAGAGAAAAAGCTGACGTGGCAGTGGATGACTTAGATCACCACTGTATCTAGCCTTAAACCGATGTACACCCGTAATATCAAAATATGTAGCCGTCTAATAGAAACAAATAAGCACAGCTACTAAAAATGTATGTACATACTTTATCGTCACATGGTGTGCGATTTATGTATTTATTTAATATTTATAAATTATAATAGTACATGCATTGGTCTCATTGCACTTATTAGTTATTAACAAAGGGAATATTTTGGATGTATGGCTCAACATTGGAAAGTTGGAATGATTTAGAATGGCAATATATATATATATATATATATATATATATATATATATATATATATATATATATATATATATATATATATATATATATATATATATATATATATATATATATATATATATATATATATCCGGTAAAATATTATTACTCCAAAAAATAATTAAATATAACGGATGTGGGTGAATCCCACACCTTAGCCCAAGAAGGCAAACCAAAAGCGCCTACAGTGTTTAAGACCTAATCAAGCATAACAAATGACCTGCCATACTTATGCAAAACAAAATAAAAACAACCAATCTAATCTGACAACGGAGACTAATGTCATAAGCATTAACAAACTTCAATGAGCATCGGTCATACCACAATCATCAAACTCATCATAATCATAAGGGTTTTGGTCATGGGTATCTTCCTTCAATTGCTCCAATAAGCTCCTCATGCCCACTCCACTACCACCTTTAGAACCATCAAGTGCCATAAGACTAGAAGTTTCATTAAAGTCATCAAATACTTCATCATCATCACTATCCGAGATAACTAGATCACCAACCTTAGAAAATGGATTGCCTATCTTTTTTTTCTTCTTTAACCATGTTAGTCGTGCTCTTCGAAATACAAGGAGGAGACGCATTGGACCAACTTGGGATGCTTGTATAGTTTTCCACATTAGCCTTTTGTATAAGAAGCGGCTTCCCATCATCACCCATAAATACAAGCTTCCCCTCAATTAATTGACTTTCAAGCTTATTAATCTTTTCAACAATAGGTGTAGTACTTGGACTCCCAAATGAAGTAGCATTTGCCTGTTTATCCATGTTTTCAAATCCATTATCAAGAATCTATACTAACAATTATCAAAATCCGAATCTATACTAACAACATGATCCTCATCCAATTACAAAGTTGATTACTATATGTGCATATACAAAACTAGATATCAATCATTTAAGAATACAAATTCTTAAATGATATCGTAAGAATAATTTCTTGATTACTACTTACTCGATCATTCTTAATAGCAAATGTTGTGAGGTTAGTCATAATAAATAAATAACTTTTCATTATTTGTTAGACAAAATTCTCGAACAAGATTGATGAGTTTTTGTTGTTGGTTCCACAAAGTCGACCATGATTGATGAGAACCGTTGTTAAAAAATGGTGATGATGAGCTCAAAGAGAGTATCGAAGTCAAGATATCTATCAAGCCTAGTCAGCTGGTATGATTCACAATACAACGAGTTACTTGTTACTCTTGTGGTTTTTTCAGAGTAAATGTTAAAAGTTCTGATAGATTGTTAAGACTATTGATGTTGATATTACACATTCTTGTATCATATCCAACTAGCAGGCTAATCGCACGTTGCAGCGGCATGTACATTGTAATCAAAACCTTTGGTGAGGAACATTATTAAGTTACATGTTTTTCATTATAATAACTTTACGCATGGCTAGAAGTTTATGAATAATTTTATATAGTAGTTGGGTTGAACACGGTCCAAAAACCGGATCAGACCGAATACCAATTTGGCCCAAAACAATGGACAGAGAACCAAACCGAAATGTTCGGCCATGTCCGGGTTGGTCTTGTTCGGTTCAGTTGGTCGATCCGGTCCTGTATAATAAAGCATAATGTCCGATTTTGCGTAAGACCGAACAGGACATGACCAAAACGAAGATCGAAATGAGGAAAAGGGTTGGTCGAAGACCAGACCAAAATATGTTTCATCCGGTCTGGTTTCTCGGTTTGGTTCAGTCCGCGATCTATTATGCTCAACCCTAGTCAGTAGTATTACGAGGTTGTTATGATTGACGTTGAAAATTACTTGTTAATCAGTAAATGTAGTCTAATATTCGTCACAATATTATATAACGTGTAAACATCAAGTATATACATCCTGCTTGATAAAATATAAATTACTGTATTCAAAGATATACATTTTCATAGTTTATAAATAATATGAAATCTTCGTTCTTTGATATGTACGATTTTTATTAATCGAATAGATTAGCAAAATATTAGGATTTTACTAAACGTTTTCTAAAAGACATTCATGGATGAAAAATGTTTTTTCTTTTCTTTTTTTTAATATTAAATTCTTAAATTTCTTAAATGTGTAAAACAACAAAAGATTGGCATTAACTTATGTTTTTACATATCATTAATCATTTGTACATATTACATATTAATTTGTAAAGCCAATTGCACGGAAATGTATCTAACTTGTCAAATTTTATAGTTTTGTTTAACTAATTATTATCTTTTCTTTTAAAATCTCATACTTTTGAATTCGTGCACTTTCCTATTTTCGATGACCTCCTAAGAAACCAACCAATCTTTATTGTGGTTTTTGTTTTCTTTTATTTTGCTACCAAATTCATCATTTGCAAACCGATATTTAATCCCAAATCTAAATGCCAACCAACATGCATATACCAAATCAAAATCACTCATTTTTTGTTTATGTCGTATGTCACCCATATTCATATATCAAATCCATCATCAGCAAACCGATGAGTATGACTTGTATAACGGATATGAAGTTGTGGTATCGAACTTAACAGAAGAACAACTTGCATTTTGTGATGCTTGCGATATCACTCTTCGAGGACAGGTTAAACACTAGGTTATATTTGGTATGAGTCACAAGTAATCTAGTTAGTGGTTGTTTGCCTTATTGTAGTTCATAAGCTTGGTTTGTCATTCTTATGATAATTTAGTTTCAAGCATAAATGATGCGTTTGTCTTTGCCTATAAAACGAGCTGAGATGTGAAATTTCATCTACATCATATGTACTTAAACGATTTTTTGGAGTAATACATTTACTTGAAAAACCCTTTACCCAAAAAAGAAAAAAAGAATAAGAAATTCAATAAACCTTCAAAGGGCGCCTAAACGCGACTTCAAGAGAATTTATCTTTTCTTATTAATTCATCATAACATATTTCATAACCTATACCTATTATAATGGCCTCTAAATGTATTATAGTTGTCACTTATTCTTTTTATTTGTATCGAACAATTTTTTTTTGCTATTATGTGTACCAAACTTGATTTTTTAGGTATTTTTTTGTATTTTATAACCATTTTGCCTCTCCCATATTAATAAAATGAGAGGTAAAATGGTCATAAAGTACACAAAGTGTTCAAAAATCAAGTTTAGTACATACAATAGCAAAAAAAAAAGTTGTTCGATACATATAAAAAGAATAAGTGACAACTATGATACATTTTGGTGCCATTAGCCCTATTTACTTATATTGTTAGATTGTCTTGAAGAGAAAGCTTAGAATCACTAGTATAAAAGATATATTACGACAATTATAAATTGTCGTTTATAAATCAGCATTTTCACCCTTCAATCTCTTCGAACCAATTAATCACACAACATCACATGTTAACCGAAGAACCGGCGGCTAAGCAAGAGGAGTTGTAGCTTGAACATACCATACATCAACTATTAAAGGTGGCAAGTTAGCTAATTTCCCGAGCAATTAGCCCTAAATTTTATTCCTTAAAAATGCGTTAAAGATTGTCTTACTACATATTTGAAAAGAAAATTTTTCTTTCATTATATATTAAATGCTTAGTTTCAGAATACGTTAGACCACGGTGAAGCTGTGTGATCGAGTGTTTTGTGTAGATCACAGAACCATGTCACAAAGTAAATATTTTCATATGTAGCTATAACTCAAAGATTTCAATAAAAGTAAAATCTGGAAAGATGGCGGAACGTCCTTTGAAGTACTCGAAGACGTACGTAAAAAAATTAAAGTATCCAGTTTAACCATAAATCCGCTCTAATAAAGCAGTTTTAAGGTTTAGTGGCCAATTAACAATGTGTGTAATCCTTTTTTGGGCTATCTGGAAAGTAAAAAACAATATCTCATTGTGAATCTCAATGCTTTAATTGGCTAGTTTGAGCTAAAAAGTTAAACAACTCCTTTTACTCTTAACGGTTTTAAAGTCATTGATAATTTTTTAATGTAATCTTTTTTATCCATCATCTTGTAATTTGTATCCTTGCTATATGTACTAAATATCTTACAATATACAGTATACTACAAATTTATCACATATGTCTTTGACGTAACTTGATCTCGTAGTCGTAACTATTTGGTTGAGGAATATTCTCACACAAATGAGATACGAGTAGATTACAAGCCTTATGGTGAGATTATTTCTAACATGCTCGTGATTAGTTATTTTCTTAACTGTTATGCTAGCACATAAGTCTTATATATTGATAAATTTCATATATTTACAGTACTTTGAAATATATATATCACTTGGTCATTATATTTTAGGGTTAGTTCTCCTTTGAAACATACTTTATAAATGTATACTCGATCTAGTAACCTAACCATAGTTAACAAACGCCTACGTCAAATATGCAGGTTGCAAGAACGTCACAACCAAGTGGGCGAACACATTCTTAAATCCTCTCTTTCACCTGTCTATTTAATTATTTAAATCAATTAAATATCCCATTTCTAATATATAAATATTAGGAGTGTCATATGGGTTTGCAGCTCTAGCTTGTAATCCATTAGATATCACATTTCCTAAGTCTATGGAGTTCTCTTGGCCAGAAAGTTTTCCAAGCAGCCAGATTCATGAAGCTTTTGATCAAGAGCTTATTCATTACCAACAACTATCAGATACACTATCCGAGTTGTCTTGTATGTCACAAAACAACCAGGGCGATCTTGCAACATCCTATTCAGGGTCCAATCATACCTCGGAAATGTATGCTAACGCCTGTTCGATCATGGGCAATTACAATGTCAACAACGTTCCTCATATCCATAAAAACACAACGTGTTCCTCAAATAGTATAGATAGGCTCGACGATAAGAATATGGTGAAGACTGTAAAACCAGCAAAAAAGAAAAGAGGGTGTTATACTAGGTATGTTTGATCTTAAATATATGTTGATTATTGTGAATTTACTTTCAGGAATTACCCTATAAAATGACGAGATACATGCATCTTTAATGAGGAGGAACTATTATGTTTATTTTACTTTGTATTTAATTTTCATTTATATAACATATATACACAAACATGACGCATTAACTTGTTCTTATCAGAATAACAACTTGTAAGGTATCCTCATATTTGAGGTTGCACATGATACTAAGTTTGTCCGATACATACATACATGCATGCATATATCAATTCTTATAAGTTTTCTTTGTAATTGGTAGAAAGAGTTCATGGACATCTTCAAACATAACTTCATGGACTGATGATGGATATGCATGGAGAAAATACGGTCAAAAGGAGATCCAAAATGCAAAACACAAAAGGTTAGTATTTAGTTATTACTCCCTCCGTCCCAAATTATAAGTCCACTTCCATATTTAAAAAAGTTTAAGAAAAAGTGGGGCCCTTACAATTATAACCAATAAAAATTAATTATCACTCACTTACAAACATTTTGATTGGTTGAAATCAAAAGTGGACATTAATTTTGGGACAAACAAAACTAGCAAAGTGGACTTATATTATGGGACGGAGGGAGTATCTTATTTTGAATGATAAAAAGTTGAGATTAATTAATCTTATATGAAAAAAACATGTACATAAGCTTCCCACACATGTAAAGAGTTTTGTTAAGTGCACATGTTTATATTTTTGGTTGTGCCAAAGTATTAGTCCACTTTCATATTTTAACAAATACTTTAAGGGATAGAAATGTTATTTGATTGGTGAATAGAGTAGTTAGTAGAAATTTTTAAAATTTTGTGATTGCAAGTAGACTTATAATTTTGGACGGAGGGAGTATCTTATTATCTCTTTTGATCAACTGCACTTAGATCTAAGATTTGATAATTTTTTCTTGCAAAACAATTGTAACATCTAGATATAATGTTTTAATTTATTTTGTTGTATATTCATGTGTAGGAACTATTATAGGTGCATATACAAGTTTGACCAAGGATGTAAGGCAACCAAACAAGTTCAAAAGATTGAAGATGATCCAACAAATTTTAAGATAACCTACCATCAGTATCACACTTGCAAGAATTTCTTAAGACCCCGTCAAATCATTCTAGATTCCCCAGACGTTAATGATACATCGATCCTTCTTAGTTTTGAATCAAATCGTCTCATTGACAACAAAAAACTTGATCATAAATCAACACCAAAGAAAGAAAAGGAACAACAAGAGTGTTTTTCTTCTCTACCTTTGAGCAACAACCAACCATTAAGGTTTGACTATAATGGTTCACATGATTTTACCAAGCTAGTTCCATTCGAACCTGTTTCTCTGACGTCATCCGGATTGGAGCATGATGGCTCAATCTTCTCAGGGGTATCTTCCCCAATTTATGAGATTGAAAATATACTTGAAACCATTGATTTCAATGGATTCCCAATACATTTTCCTCTTTATTAGCTAAATTGTTCTAATAATTTTAGATGTTATATGATGATCTGCATGTGGATGAAAAATGTAAATATTTGTATCAAATCAATTTTTGTTTTTTGAACGGGAAGATATATTGAAATAATCAAAAGCCTATTGATGACTTTGTATGAGTGTGTTTATCTATATATATGTATGGTATTTAATGATAAACACACTTTGACTGAAAAAATATGTGTCACTATAGACTGCCTTATAGCTACCTCGTGTGCAAAAACAACTACAAACAACGCATCATCCGTGTATCCAAAAGTATCTGTGTGCGCAAGGGATGGCATCAGGATTTTTACAGTCTATTTTCGAGTTAGTTTTTAGAGAGTAAAGTAAAAGAAATAAGAGAGAAACACAAAATAACTTGATTTTTTTTTTTGTTAAATGAATAGAAAGGTCGGAAGTAGGGATGGCACCCGTGGGCAATGGGCACGGGTACCTCTAACCCGTCACCCGCCCACGTAGCTTTTTTCTCACCCGCCACTCATCCGTCACCCACCAATGGGTATAATTTTCTACCCATACCCGCGGGTAAGATGTATTTTACTTCATACATAACCATGTAACTAGAATACTTAGATGTATTAGGTGTGTACCTGATAAAGGGAATAATTGGAGTTGCAGAAAGTCGAAGTGCGAGCAAGAAAGAAGCGGGTAAGATGTATTTTAACACAAGGACAAACCGAGAGTATGAGATTATACATGTTAACATGTATACAACTTTGATTATTTGATATTTCATATTCTCTTTTTAGTCTTGAAACTCAAAAAAACTTTTAGGTTAATGTTTTCTTGAGACTTGGTAACTATTAAATGTATACCTGCAACATCATAAATGTTTTAATTAATATAATTAATTTTAACATGGGTTTATGGGTACACCCACAGGTATTTTGATGGGTATATATGTGGGTATTTTAAATGGGTGTCATGGGTTTACCCGCGATGGGTATGCTTCACCCGTCACCCACCCGCCACTCACAGATGCGTACAGATTTTCACCCACGACCCACTCGTGGGTGAAAATTGACGTGTTTACCCACCCATTTATGGCGGGTTCTCGCGGGTTGTGGGTTTTTTCTCAGCCATTGCCATCCCAAGTCGGAAGAAGTAAAAAGAGGGAGGAGGTTTGAATTTTAGGCTAATTCTATAAAAAAGCATCATAGATGTCAAAAAACTCATTTTCAGAGTGAACTAAAAAAAATACTCTTGTAAACAATAATGTTGACACTTTTGTCTTATGGTAAGTAGTTTGAGCATCTTACCCTTTCAAATTACATAAATTGTCCCTGTGGGTTTGCGAAAATTGCATCCACTGTCCTCAGGCTAAATTACATAAATGGTCCTTGTCTTAAAGAGAAAATTGATTCCACCATCCCTATTTTTTTTTTGGAAATTTTTTTTCCAATTTTTTTTCGAAATTCTTTTTGTTTCTATTTTTTTTCCAAAATTTTTTTCTGAAATAATTTTGTTTAGAAAATTTTTGTTCGTGACATGTGAAAAGAAAATTGATTTTTTTTATAATATTTTCTAATAAAATATTTTTTCGATAAAAAATTTCACTTGTGACAAAAAAAATTCAACGGTGAATAAAAAAGGTGAAAACGTATAAAAACGGACCAAAACGTAGAAAAAACGTATATAAAAATGAAACGGATTCAAAAAAAATATTAGGGACTGTGGATGCAATTTTAGCTAATCCATAGGGACCATTTATGTAATTTACACTAGGGACGGTGGATGCAATTTTCAAAATCTAAGGGTAAAATGGTCGTCACAGAATATTTTTTTTTTATCTTTATTACTTAAAAGAAGACAAAAATGTCAACATTAATGTTCAAAAGAGTATTTTTTTTTTTCTTAGTTCGCTACTATAAAGATGATTTTTTTACAACTATAATGTTTTTTTATGGAATTAGCCCTTGAATTTTTTTTGTTCAAAAGTATCACCCCAATTTTGGGATGAAAGACAGTGAAAGAAACCTCTACATTTTCTTATGCCATATGTACCCTTCTCCCCTTCTCTATATTTAACCATGCGATTTTGAACCATGGGCTTGAAGGACCTAGCCCCGTTTGGTTGGTTGTAATGTGTCGTAATTGGATGTAATTGTAATTTGATTACATTACATAGGGTGTTTGGTTTAGATGTAATTATAATTCAAATTATATTACGTAGGATGTTTGATTTGCAACGTAATTGTAATTCAATTATTCCAATTACATCAAGTGAGGGAATTAGTTCAGATTACATACCAAGTTGGATGGAAGGTTTTGAATTACGTTGTAATTCAGTATTTTATAATTCAAATCATCAGTATTTATAAATTCTTATTATTATTATTAAATAATATTATTGTTTATTAATAATATCATTATTATTATTATTATTATTATTATTATTATTATTATTATTATTATTATTATTATTATTATTTTTATGTAACACCCCCATTTTTCATAGATCACAGCGGAATTTGATCTGAGGTATTACTTCACGGATACAAAGACATGATAATAGAAAACGACTCGAAAAGAGACGTTTTTGTAAAAGGAGTTATCATTCATTTATTCATCAGAGTTTTTACAGTAAAAGATGTACTTTTACCAAAAGAGAGGTCCCTAAGATACATTTTTAAAGCAAAAGAAGGTGAATGATAACTAGTCTGGACGTCCTCATGTCCAGTGTCACACCGTGCCAGGGTTCCTAAGGAGCTCAATTACGTAGGATAACATGCTTAAAAGTCAACACTAAGGTTGAGTGAGAGTCATAGGTTTAAGTAGATATAGAGTGAATAAAAGTTGCACAAGGTTCAGCTTAAACCCTATGTGTGGAAAAGTTTTAGAGAGCGAAAAAGTTATTGCACTAAGCTCATGAACCGCACGTTAACATAACATCATGTAAACATAGTGGTGTTGGCATAGGTGGATACGTGAGCTTGTCTAAAGGTCATATACGTTATAGGGATATAGTAAAGCAAAAATTTTACTCGGGAAAAAGATATAGGCATAGCTAACCTAGATAATGCTAGTGAGGGCCTAAGTTAAGTTAGTAGGGTTTAGCTAACCTATGGGAAACTAGTGGGGGAAGTTAGTGAGTTGCTACATATTATTATTTAATAAATAATATTATTGATAATATTATTTATTATATTATCATTATTATTATTATTATTTAATAAATATTATTATTAATAATATAATATTATTATATTATTTATTATTTAATGAATTTTATTATTATTATTATTATTATTATTATTATTATTATTATTATTATTAATGTTTTTCTGAATTACATTATGTTGCGAGTCAACCAAACAGAATGACGTATTTTATCAATTACAATTCCAACACATTTTAATTCTTTGAATTACAATTCAATCAAATTAAAATTCCTTCTAAAGATTACAATTCTTTCAAAAATATTCTGCGAATCAAACGCACCCTAAGTGTATTTTTGCTAGTTTTCTTTTTTTCTTTTCTTTACTAAAAAACAAACATCGTTACCTTAACATGAAATAAAAAACAACATTTCTTTCTCTTTCACTTCTGCTTCCCCTTCTTTTATGTTTACTTTTTCTTTTATGTAGGCATGTTATGGGTTTTTTTCCTAAAACAATTGGGGGCTATTATTATTATTATTATTATTATTATTATTATTATTGTTATTATTGTTAAGCGGAGGCTATGTTTATTTGAAGTATATTCATCATGAAATCTTTGTAACTCTCATCCATTATCTTCCACAACAACCCAATATGTGTAATTGGCTAAACAAGCTAAAATTTAATCAAGTGAACGAATATTGAAGTTGTATTTGCTTCGACCTCTTGTAGAACTTCATCATGCCACTTACATTGCTTTACTATCATGCATTTTGTGTTTCTTAATTTCATGATTATGACATTATAATCAGTGTTTAATATGTATATGACTTGAGATTATGTTATAGGTTTATACTAGTGCCTTGAAGCTTGTGGGATCTATGGTCAATACATTTTTGCAGGTTCGCAACCATTTGTATAGATGGTGTGGATTTTTTTTAAAATAATATTTTATTATTATTTTTTTTGGTAAAAGGTCCAAAGACCTGGTAAATATATTACTCCAAAAAATGTTTAAGTACAAAAATATGGGTGAATCCCATATCTCAGCCCGTTACATAGGCGAAAAAACTTACATAACAAGATACTTCATATTCTCTAAACAAGAAATAAACCACTACTCAAATGATAACATTAGACTCCTATGAAAACAAAATTACTTTCTACCAAGGCCTTGGAGCTTGATACCATATGTGTCATAAAAAAACGTCCAAATTCCCTGGGAGATCGTAGACCTGATCCGCATAGTCATCATAATCATCTTCACAATCATGACCACCACCAGATAGGTTCATGGACTCATCAAAAGTGATCACAACCTCCTCTTCATCACTGTCAGAATCAACAATCTCATCCACCTTAGAGAATGGGTTAACCCTCTTAGTAAAAGAAGTAGACGAAGAATCTTTATTATTACCCGGATAATCAACCTTTTTAATAGTATGACCATCATCATCCACAAGAGTAGTTTTCCCATCAATAATTAGCTTTTCAAGCTCCCCAATTTTCTCAACTATAGGAGTAGAACCAACCTCCTTAGTTCCCATTGAATCACTCATAAGCGGTGCTTGTGATGCATTACCGGTCTTTAGAGACCTATTATCCTTAGCTTCCTTTGTAGTACCATAATTCACATCCTTAGTCAATTCATTGGTAGGAATACCAAAGTCATCAGTATCATCCATATGAAGGGCATCAAACTGGTTTGATGTAGCAATCTGCATACCACTCGTACTAGCCACATCAGCGGCCTTCTTCTTTGTAGCATCCACCTTCTTGGGTTCAGGAGGAGGCGCTTTAGGTTGATACCTAAACTTAGGACCCCCAACAGGTTTAGTAAAACCTCCTTTACCCAGAGTACTGTGACCACCATTCTTACCCTTATTCTTGTTATTGACCATTTGAAAACCATCATTAACACTCTGTTTAGGCTGAGTAGAAGGTGAAACAAATTTAGGACAATTAAGCAGCATATGACCAAAAAGCTTACAAGTGTCACACCGAGGCGGTTTCCACTCGTACTCAACCTGAATCTTTTCAATAGCAGAACCCGACCCATCAAGTAGTTGTATCTCAACANTAGTAAAACCTCCTTTACCCAGAGTACTGTGACCACCATTCTTACCCTTATTCTTGTTATTGACCATTTGAAAACCATCATTAACACTCTGTTTAGGCTGAGTAGAAGGTGAAACAAATTTAGGACAATTAAGCAGCATATGACCAAAAAGCTTACAAGTGTCACACCGAGGCGGTTTCCACTCGTACTCAACCTGAATCTTTTCAATAGCAGAACCCGACCCATCAAGTAGTTGTATCTCAACAGTGAGACTCTCCCTAAGTATCTGATCTGCCTGTACTTTAATCAAGCACCTAGCAAATCTACTTCGGCCCCATGATTCTAGACACATTTGACTTGTATAAGAATCCAACATTTTTGGTGTACCAATCAATGTGGCTAGGAGACTGAGACCATCATCAAAGAACATAGCAAGGGGAACATCATGGAATTTAACCCATACCGGAATATTAGTCAAATCCTCTTTAAGTATGTTAGTGTTCAAAGTCCAAAGTTTGAGAATAATAGGAACATTTCTAATCATCCATGGACCGTTTTCAAGGACATCTTCAACACCTTTCTTCGTAGTAAACTTAAAGAAAAAGAACCCCTTAGCATTCATCATGACCTTTTGAATGCCATACGGATTTGTTGGGAATGTATATTGTCATATATTGTGTCTGAACGAGCTTATCTTGAGGCAAAGTTGCACCACCATGAGAATTTAAGCTGGAGAAGAGTACATAACCATTTCCGACTAGGATCCTCATTACTTACTGGGAAAAAAAGGTATGTATGTCAAAGGATCATATTATGATAAAGAAGTACGTATCCATCGGGATGTTTATTGTTAAGTTCTTGTTTCATATAAAGATGTTGAATTTTAACTATATTTGTGTGTTATACCAGGACAACGGGGAAAGAGAACTAGGATCTATAACTGGGAATAAACCCCGTTTGCAAAACCGGGCTTTATTTGGTTTTTAAATAGAGTTACCACCCTTTTGAGCCCGTAAACCAGAACCTATGGCTCTTTTCAAAAGGGCTCTATGACCATTTTTGTAGTAGTGTCGTTTCGATAATGGGAATAACAAGGTAAACTTAAAAGGAAATATATCAGTTAAATGAAGTGTTATCCTTTAAGAAGTGGTACTTTCTTGAGTCACCCTTTTTTTCCACGGGAACACATGGAGTTGTGGTAGTAAAAATATATTAATGGATTCATATTCGACTATATATAAAAAAATTACTGGGATGTAAGGTCTGCCCATAAAAGTTTGCAACCATATACAACCGTATTATCAATTATAAATTTGCAACATAAGTACATAAGCTACCTTAAATGATACCTAGTCGGCTAGTCCCATGTAATACTTAATTTGCATATATTCCATCAAAAAGTGAAGATATATAAATAATGCAAGTTGTAATGAAGGGGACATATAAGTAGGGGTGGCAATCGAGTCGTGTTCGTGTTGACCTATTCGGGTTCGCGGGTTGACGGGTTGAAATAACCTCTACCCAAACACGACCCATTTATTAATCGTGTCAAGAAGCTCAACCCTAACCCAAACCTGCATAACACGTGTAACCCGTTTGTGACCCGTTTAACCTGTTTAAATAAATAGGTCAAGCAGTGTATAAGATTGGTAGTTTGTTAATTTAACTAGCTTAAATGCAAAAGAGTTGTGATTGGGAGACCTAATTTTAGGCCTAATTTTATGCCTAAAATTGCATGTCACTACTTCATTAGTTGTAACAACAGGACCCACTACTTCACAATCCAATGAGGTAGCTCCACATATGTTAGGCACACAATTAGGCACAAGTTGTAGGTCTCTAAATCATTTTCCAATGCAAAAATGATATAAGGATCTAATATATGATAAAAATAAAATACAAATAACTATACAACAATTACAATGATATATGAGTTATAAGTTATAAGCGTCAATTTCAATAAAATATGAGTTATAATCATAATTCACTCATATTAAGAACATAACAAAATACATTTAATTCATATCCAACATTAAAACCAAGTTATATATTTTATTTTTAGATGCTTATATACTTAAACGGGTTCACGTGTTGACCTGTTTAACACTTGCTCAACCCAAACACGACCCGTTTATTAAACGGGTTAGACGGGTTGACCTGTTTTTTACTCAAACCTGTTTATCCTCAACCCAAACCTGTTTAACTTCGTGTCGGGTTCGTGTCGTTTATCGTGTCGTGTCGAGAATTGCCACCCCTACATATAAGGCATCAAACTTAATGGAACCTCACAGGCTTGTATATTTAAGCACTAAGAAACACAAAATTATGATATCATAAGATGATTTAAACATATTCGTCATTTATACTATAAGTGCAGCATGGTTTATATATTATTACAGACATTGAAGATTTGAAGGTGTGCGCCATGTTTTTTTTGGTAGCCATTTTGAACTCACATGGTAAAGATATATTCACGATTTTTGTTTTACGTAATTGCTAGTATAACTTAATTGATGTGTCAGTGTTGCAGCAAAAGAACTTGCTTAGTTTAGTTACTAACATAAAAATATCATGGAAATTTACTCATAGTTATCCTTACATTTTTACCCATGTGAGGGTATAAATGTTTAAACACATTAAATTTGAGTGTCTCAATCAATTAGAATAGTGTGCAAATCATCTCAGATACGTTTATGTCAGAGAATAAATTACATATTAAGTTAAATTCTAAAAAAGGTCAAAGAGGTCGTCCGATGCATTACAATAAATCCATTTAGAAATCCTGAACGAGGATATTTTATATTAAAACTCTTTGGATTCCAAATGTGGTCAAAGTAACCAGCCATGTCACTTAAAGACGACTTATGTAGCTCTTAGAATTGCAAGTTGACATAATGACATGCAACTTTTCTCATAAAATATTGATTTAGGTTGGTGGTGGAATACAACAATATTACAAAAAATTAAGGCGAGCCCATCTTAGATCACATGCCTAATTAATTGATCCAAATAGGATTAAATTTAATCAAAAATGATTGATAGACCTAACATATGTACTTAAGGTTGGGCACAGTGATGACCCATATTGCATCATTTTTTCGGCTGCCACGTCAGTTTTCTCTCTCTAGCAACCTATATTCACCCAAGTGCCACAGTGGTGACGCATATATATATATATATATATA
>LBNU01028136.1:1470-13298 GCA_014162995.1 Artemisia annua | reverse complement strand
ATATATATATATATATATATATATATATATATATATATATTTAAACATGCAAAAAAGTAAACGTGTTAACTACAAAAAGTTACACGTTACCATGCAAAAAATGTAAACGTGTTCTATTACTAGATGTGTAATCCACAGATACATTTACACACATTTCACCATCACCTTCCATGCAAAAAGTTACACACATTTCACCATGAACTGGGTAAAAATTTACACACGCACACTTAAATAAAACACCATGAACTGTGCAACTCAATGCCTACAATCAAGAAGTGTTTTCTATTTCAGATGCTGAAAATTATGAACAACCATCCTGTGCCATTCAAGGTTTTACCTGTGCCATTCAATGCACACACTATGTGAGCAAATATACAACATTTTGGCATTTTGTGTTTGTGAAATGTGTGTATAATATCGGTCGAATTTTAGACCGATATTCCTTTTTTTTTTGTTTGCTCGACCGATGTGTGACCCTAGCACCACATTGGCCTCGACCGATGTCAACATCGGTCACCAGAAGAGATCGACCGATAAAATCCGGTCCACTATGGGCAGCCTAATTTTAGGCCTAAACATATGAGGCATTATTCTGATGGTTTCTAAAAAAGTGAGTCCCTTAACTGCAACCATCATTATGATACCACATAGGTTTAGACACATCTTTAGACACAACTTTATGCCTCCCAATCATAGCTCAAATTTAATATACCTATTTGTAGTCCAAGAATACGAATAAATATATATTTTATTACCAAAAATGTCCTTTTTAAGAGGCATTGTCTAGGTGTTTGGAAGTTACATAGATTTGTTAGTTGATATGGTTCAGCCTAGGGGCTTTAGCCTGCTTATGTTACTTCTAGATCATTCATATGGAACTTATATATTGTAAACCCCTTACTGAATAATACAACGATTTTACCATAACTAATATTGTAAAATCTCCTACAGGTATTGACTCTTTGTTCGTCTTTATGGAAGTTAGCCGCGAAGGCTATTTGGAATTGGCTTCAATGTCGGATTTCAGACTCAAGTGAACTGGAGCAATTGGTTGGCCTATTCATACCAGCTATGGGGATGAAGTGGCTATTCGGTTGGTAAGTTCCTGGCCTGCTATTGGCTGTGTAGAAAGTTGATTACTACTTCTTTCTTTGCTAGTAATGAGAATGGTTGTGTCATTCTTTATTAGTTGTTTGGTTGGTAAATTGTTGTAAGCTTGTGCATGAGTTTGGTTTTTCATTCTCATGCCGTTTGGTTTGTTGCACTACGGTGCACTCTTATCACCCATGTAATGGGCTGGGTTGTATTACTTCACCTACATCTTTTGTACTTCAACGATTTTTGGTGCAATACATTTACCGGGGAAACACCCTTTACCCAAAAAAATATTGTATCAGAGCATAAACCGGTCATCTCTTACTTCTTCTCCCTCTTATTCTTTCCCTATCTTAATTCCTACGTCTATATCACGTCTAAAACCCTAATTTCAATCACTTTTTCAATCACTCGGCTCCATGGCAGGTGATGATAACGTTGTTACTACCACAACACCTTCGTCTAATGATAAAATCATTCTCTTTAACATCTCAAATAATATACCCTTTAAGTTAAGCCTTGAAAAACATAACTATAATTCTTTGAGGATTCTTATCTCAAAATCCATCTTGGAAGTCTTGGACTAAAGGCACATTAGAGGGTACCTCTACAAGTAACACCGACCCCGAATGGAGCAAACAAGATGACCTAGCGAATATATGGATACTAGGCATTTTAAACGAATCTCTTGAGTACTAAGTTGTTGCAAACGAAGGGAATGCAAAAGAACTATGGGACCACATCAAATACCTTTTCCACGACAATAAATATGCACATTCAATAACTCTTGATAATGAGATTCGGTCAAGAAAGATAGTCAATCTCACTATTAACACTTATTGCACCAAGATACGAGCTATGGCAGACCGCTTGAAAAATCATGGTGAAAAGGTTAGTGACAAAAATCTAGTTATGTATACGATCAATGGTCTTGATTCACATTTCAAAGTGATTGTTCATATTATAAGACATCGAGAACTTCTTCCTACATTCAAAACCACACGGAACATGCTTCTACTTGAGGAGAATGCGTTGAAAAAAACTAGTAATGTTTCCTCTACTTCTATTGATAGTACTTCATCTTCCTTTACTATACTTATGGCCACTAAACAATCTCCTTGTAACAATTCTGGTTCGATCACAAATAACATCAACCGATACCCAAGCTCATTTTCCAATGGTTTTTTTCATGCACTTCCCAAAGGGGGCTTGTTGTTCTGGTTACAAGTTTAAATTTATTCATGATCACATAAATCGTAAAGGAATGCTTTTGGCTCTTCAAATGACAATAGTATGGGACATATTGTTATTCTCCAGGGCTCGTATCAGCAAAGGCAAACTCATAATTGGATGTCTCATTTGGTAGAACATGCCCAATTCTCTACTTCTAATATGTTACAGGCCCACCAGCGTGCTACTCCTTATGGACAACCGGCCTAGTCTTTTGTTGGACATTCTCAAGAGGTTTCTTATTGGACTGTGCCTCAACATGCCCATAATGTGAACCCACAACGGGCCCAACAGCCAGGTGTGCTTGGCCCGTACCCGAAACAATCCAAACAGACAGGTGTTCTTAATTAGTCCAACTCCTTTTTTCCTCGACACAAGAAACTGTGCTCCCTAAGATGTTTAGCACGATAACATTACAAGATTCTGTGTGGAACATAGACACAAGTGCCTCTTCTCACCTTAATTATAATACAAGTAGTTTAAGTATTATTTATAATAAAAGCTTATATGTTACACGCCCATCAACGTGCTACTCCTTATGGACAACTGGCCTAGTCTTCTATTGGACGTTCTCAAGAGGTTGCTTATTGGACTGTGCCTCAACATGCCTATAATGTGAACCCACAACAGGCCCAACAGCTAGGTGTGCTTGGCCCTACCCGAAACAGTCCCAACAGACAGGTGTTCATAGTCCAACTTCATTTTTTCTCGACTCAAGAAACTGTGCTACCTAACATGTTTAGCATGATACCATTACAAGATCATATGTGGAACATAGATACAACTGCCTCTTCTCACTTTAATTCTAATACAAGTAATTTAAGTATTACTTATAATAAACGCTTATTTCAATTTGTATGTGTTGGTGACGGTAATATAATACCTGTTACGAATACCGGTCATAGCTTTCTTCCAAATTTGAATTGAACACTACACTTTCATAATGTACTTGTAACTCCAAAGATAATTAAAAATCTTATTTATGTGTGTTAGTTTACTAGGGATAATAAATGTGGACTTGGGTTTGATGAATTTCGGTTTATGTGAAGGACTTTTTGACTCACCATATCCTCCTCAGATGTGACAGTTTGGGGGACATCTATCTAGTTACCAAACTATCTCTTATCCCTGCCGACATGCTTTATATCAGTCCTTCCACGTGGCACCGAAGCCTTGGTCATCCACGTGCAGACGTGATACGATCACTTTTATCTTGTAGTTTTATATCGTGGGATAAAGAGAAGACTAAACATAATTGTCATGCTCGTCAGCTTGGCAAACATGTGAAACTTTCATTTACTAGTTTAGATTGAGTTGTTTCAAAAACAATTTGACATTATTCATTCCGATTTTTGGACATCACCTATTTTAAGTCATGGTGGTTTTAAATATTATATTTTGTTTATAGATCTTTTTTTATCATTATTTGTGGATTTATCCGTTTTGTCACAAGTCTGATGCATTAAAAAAATTTGTACAATTTCATTCAGATGTTAAGAACCAATTCAAGTGTGAAACATAAGCTTTTTAAATTGATCATGGTGGTGAATTCGACAATAAAGAACTTCATAACATTTTGAAACTTATGGTATACAATTTCGATTCTCATGTCCTAAAACCTCTCAACAGAATGGTAAATCGAAACACATGATTTGAACTATTTATAATGTGATTCAGACTGTTAGCTTCGCTTTTTTATAAAGATAACGTCACACAAGTGAAATGGACTAGATTAGAAACTACAGGGACTACTATTGTTAAGTAGGCAAACATGTAGTGTTAGGAGCCTATAAATACCCCTCATGACTCTCCATGAGGGGTGTGGGAAATCATTGTGTATCTTACATTGTGTCAATCTAATAAACCTTTGTTTTCTTCACCTTTCTCTCTCTACTTTCTCTCTCTAGAACTATCCATGTTTAATCCATATTTCCATCAACCGCGACCTCCGGAACGTGTTTCTTGTCATTTACAATTGGTATCAGAGCTAACCAGGGGCGATTCGTAGTGTTTTGGGGTGTAATTTCGTGTTTTATGGGCTGTTGGTACGTTTTTTTATCAAGTTTGGTGATGATCTTATCGAGTATGGGTGCCAAATATCGAGTATGGGTGCCAAATATCGAGTATAGGAGCCAAATTTCGAGTATGGAAGTTAAATTTCGAGTATGGAGCTGAAAATATCGAGTATGGTGGGTTTTTTATCGAGTAAGAGGCCCAAAAAGTCATATTATCGAGTATGGTAGATTTTACCAAGTAAGCCAGAAACTACCGAGTAAGGTTTGGCAGAAACTACCGAGTAAGCCAAAAGTACCGAGTAAGGGCCAGGAACTACCGAGTAAGGGCATTTTATCGAGTAAGGGCCAGAAATTACCGAGTAAGGCCCAAAACTTTCGAGTAAGTGATGTATTTACCGAGTAAGCAGGCTGTTTTCGAGTATGTGAGCTAATTATCGAGTATGACCTTCATTTTATCGAGTAAGCTTGATTTTTTATCAAGTAAGCTCATTTTTGGCGAGTTAGCCACTACTCCTTATCGTTTATCGAGTAAGGACTTCTCTAAGGTCAATTCTAAACGAAACTCTGCCGAAATTAACTTAGGATATCGAGTAACAAGATGGGATTTTGAGTAAGGAAATATCAAAAGATTATTACATAAACCAAAACCCTAACCTCATCGAATAACCTAATGTCTATATACCCTAAACCCTAACTTCCAACTTACCTAAACACATGAGATTATTGGTAAATCCATCTTATAGATCATGATTCATTTCCTTGTTTCATTATCATCAACACCAATATATCTCGAACTACCTCAAACCACACCACGAATTGCTTAAATGATCCTAAACAAGATTCACACTCAAATGACAACGGCTAGTATCGTATTTCTGTGACTATGGAGATAATACTTTATCATTTTTCTGGGATTGAAGTACGTTTCAAGGGCATGTGTACTTATTTATCTCAAAGTCTAGGGGAGGATGGATGCATGACTTTCGAAGATACTTGTTTGGGCATATATTAAAGATGACGAAGACTTGGTTATCTAGTTATCATAGGTCAAGGGGTGGACGGACGAAGACCTAGTTAACTATCACTTAAAGGAGTTACGTTGTAGTGCTCAGTGTCTACACAGATGTGGATAATCAAGAGGTGATGTACGTCTTATACTTGATGGTTGGTTGGTTGAAAAGTATAGAGTACTCAGAGATTCGATGGTGTACGAACTCTCAACACCGTTCTTAGTCTAATCATTGTACAAGATTAAGTCATATATCTACGGGGTGTTTACTTCATTGTCAGATTGGTTATATTGGGTTGTTTCTCTAGTCATTGGTCATTTACTAGCTGGTTGGAATTTGAAGAGGTCGCTTATAGGTTAAAGAGAAGAGAAGAGATTGTAGACATAAGAGAGTCATATCCTATCAGCATATTCTCACAAATTATGCTTTCATGGTCTATCTATATTGCATCAGAAGTGTAAAGTACAGGTAATTTTGGCATGAACACACAATAGTATGATGATTTCGATAAATTGCAACCATCAAGAGGGAGAAGAACATGCCAAAAGAAGTAGTGTTTCATCTTCAGTACGTTGGTTGATCGAGGGAATTGTGCTTACTCTAGAACCGAAGAAGTACTAATGATGTGTACATCGGAGCGTATTACCAACCTTCTGTGCAATACTATGTGAGTTATGCTATGATGCTCCCAGAACGACAACCATGGTGCAAACTCATTAGTATCTACCTTATCCGCTGCGAGATGAGAAGAGAGTTGTCAGTTCAGGAGGGAGCAGAAGAAAGAAAAAAGGCTCACTAGTTAGGAGGGAATAATAACCTAACTAGACCATTGCAGTTGAAGTTTAGAGCTACATAGACCTTTGCCGTCAGTGTCAAAGATCAAACGCCGAGATCTTCGGAAGAGAGAACTTCAAGTCTGCCTCAATATCTAGGCTACATAGACTCTGCGCTTCAACATCATCAACATAGTTTACTATTGTTGTAATTGTACATTGTTAATGTATTTATAGGTCTCATTGTAACCATTCACGTGTGACGATATCTTGGAGGGAGATTGTTAGCTTCGCTTTTTTATAAAGATAACGTCACACAAGTGAAATGGACTAGATTAGAAACTACAGGGACTACTATTGTCAAGTAGGCAAACATGTAGTGTTAGGAGCCTATAAATACCCCTCATGACTCTCCATGAGGGGTGTGGGAAATCATTGTGTATCTTACATTGTGTCAATCTAATAAACCTTTGTTTTCTTCACCTTTCTCTCTCTACTTTCTCTCTCTAGAACTAACCATGTTTAATCCATATTTCCATCAACCGCGACCTCCGGAACGTGTTTCTTGTCATTTACACAGACTTTATTGTTTCATGGGAGCCTCATTTATCAGCTCTCAAACGTATGCTATGGTATGTTCATAGGACGTTATATTTTGGTCTATTGTTATTTGCATCTGCTACTATTAATCTAAATGCTTATTCTGATGATGATTGGGCGGTTTGTCCTGCCACGCGTCGTTCTCCGCAGCTTGTTGCGTCTTGTTGGGTGATAACCTACTTTCATGGTCTTTTAAACGTCAAAACCATCTTTCTTGTTCTAGTGCTGAGGTAGAATATTGAGGGGTTGCTAATGCAGTGGCTGAGACTGCTTGGATTCGCAATTTACTTTCGAAATTGCATGACCATTATTTTCGCTACTATTGTTTATTGTGATAACATTAGTGCTATATATTTGAATGTTAATCCTATGCACCACCAACGTACTAAGCTCATTGAGATTGATATACGTGTTTTTCGAGACATGGTGGCTAAAGGTCAGGTTCGTGTTCTTCATGTTTATTCACGTTATCAGTATGCTGATATTTTCACCAAGGGCCTTCCTTTTTCATTATTTGAAAATTTTCTTACCAGTTTGAGTGTTCGACTGCCTCTCGCTCAAACTGCAGGAGAGTGCTAGTTCATATATTTCAGCCAAATTATGATTATTTATAAGGCTTTAGCCCGTTTATGATGCTAGTAGATCATTCTTGTGTAATTTATAAGGCTATAGCCGTTGGATTTTACCAAAACTAATAAGATTGTCATCAACAACTTTGATTTAAAAAAAACAACTTTAAAATCAAAATCTCTATAAAACCCAAATAGACGTTTGGATGTTACACATATATTCAAGTAGGGCTGAGCATCATAGACTCCAAAATCGATCGACCGGACCGACGGAAAACCGACCGAACCGAAGGACCAGCGGTTCGTGTTAGCTGTACAATCATAGTATTTGATTTGGTCTTATCAGTTGTAGAGATTGATTGTAATTGATATTGTTACCAGTCGACTAAAGTTGACCGTTAATACCAGTCCCTAAAGTCGACCGTTGGTACGGCTGTGTTACTAGTCGACTTAGCCGACCGTTGGTACCAGTTGACTAAAGCGACCGTTGGTACGGTTTTGTACGAGTCGACTAAAGTTATGTTTTTATTATGTTAATGTCTTTTTTTTTTCTTTTTTTTTCTAATTTACTACTCTAGTCCGAGTTTTCGCAATTTCGTCGCTCGAACTGCGAGAGAGTGTTATCTGTACAATCATAATATTTGATGTTGTCTTATCGGTTGTAGAGATTGATTGTAATTGATATTGTCATTAGCTGTAGATTAGGATGTCTTGTAGTTTCCTAATATTCTCTTGTATTGTAAACATATATATCTCCCTTATAATCGGTTATCAATGCATATACAAAACACAACATTATCCTATCATCTTACAGTTCGGTCTCGATCCCAACTTTTTCCTTATTTCGGTCTCGGTCCGATTCGGTCCGGTCCGATATTACGTATAATGCCTTCTTAGACCGGACTGACTGAAGGACCGGACTGAACACATTCGGTCCGGTACTCGGTCCGTGGTTTTGATCTAATTCGATCTCGGTCCCATCTGGTTTTTACCAATCCGGTCTTAGTCGTTGGATGACAGCATCATAGCACATCAATTACCATCAACATTACGGAGATTTTGAAACAACCCGAAAAAAATACTCCATTGGCAATATAGCTACTCAGAAAACAAATATTAATTACTGTAAAACGAAAAAGGGAAATATATACGTTAGGGATAAAGTATTTGGTTCATGTATCTCTTGTAGTCTTGTCATATATAGACTATTTCCACAAGCATAATTCATGAGGTTTTTTTTGTTTTTTTTTGTTTTTGTTTTTTTTTTTTTTTTTTTTTTTTTTTTTTTTTTTTTTTTTTTTTTATTATTTTTTTATTTTTTATAAAGATTTATAGATAAATTTATTTGCAATCAAGAATCTGAATTAGTTCAAGTGAGCTAGTCTTGCTTAACTCTCATACTCAAAGGCCAAAGCTAGTAAAAAAAATTGAAAACCAAAACTAACATATAAGAGGATGTCTATCAATATATCATTATCGAATCAATACAACCGATATTGAGAGAAAGAAACTAAATTATATGATAAAGATAATAACCATCTTATTGATTTTCTGTTTAGAAAGAATAAAGAATCTTAAAGATCGTGTGTTGTTTATAAATAATTTAATGTGTACGTGTATCGAAATTCTGAGTAGCTAAAAGCAAAGGTCATAAGGAAAATCATCAAAATCATTCTTTTCATGCATCTCCTCCATCTCAAAACCATGGCCATTGGTACTAGGGGTATAAGAATATGCATTCGAGGATATTATGTCCCCATAACCAAACGGTGTCATAGATATTGGTTCTAATGGTCTTCTTGAGGTATACGCGTTCTGCTCAACTGATAGATAGTTGTTCGAAAATGATGGCTCGTTGTGTCTCAAACTACCCGTAAAAGGAAACCCCTCCTTGAGTTCTTGTTCTATGGAGGGGAAATTAGGCTCAACATGTTTGTTTTCAACGTATCCCTTTTTCTCGAAGCTAAGACGAATTGAGGTATCTCTTGGTTCGGGAAAATCCAAAACAATTGTGGGCGCTCTTTCTAGATTCTTGCAAGTATGGTCTCCGCTGTAGATTGTTTTATATTTTGGCGGACTGTCTTGAATCTGTTGAACTTGTTTGGTTGCTAGGCAACCTTGGTCAATTTTGTGAGTACATCTGTAATAGCTCCTGCATATTAAAAAATATACACTAGCAAAATTAGTAAGATTTACTAGAAATTCTTAAATAAAGGAATCACAATCAAACTATTTGTATATATTTCTTACAAAGAAACTTCTTTTTATGATTCTAAAATACATTATTTTTTTCCATATAAACACACCTTTGATGTTTGGAATTTAGAATCTTTTTTTGGCCATATTTTCTCCATGCATGTCCATCATCAACCAAAGCTGAAGCGATTTGTGTAGATGTCCATGTGTTTTTACTGCAATTTCCCAAAAAAGAGTTAGTTGTCAGAGACTTGTATATAATGATCATATGATGCTATTCACTAAGTTAATAGTATAATGACAAGTTATATGTTAGACGTACCTTCTTTTATAACATCCCCTTTTAGTTTTCGCCGGTGTTATTGTCTTGTGAATGCCCGAATATTTTGATTTATCCTCATCTGAATTACGTAGGGAATGAACATCGCTCTTCATAAGCTGAACAGACTCATTGGAACTACAAGAGCTCATGATAGACAAAGTGTTCTCAAACATCCCCTGGATTCGAAACACTAGACCATCTGATATGGGGCCAGAGTCAATCTCTTGAGGCCACAAAAGCATCTCGCAAAGAGTATTAATCATTTCTTGACCTTCTGTTAGAGTTTGAATAGCTTGAATTCTGTTGCTTCGTAAACTTTCTGGCCAACTTGAAGACTCCATATCTGAATTCGGTTATTAGTTAGCTGTTTTGGTATGAATAAAAGAAGTGCAACACCATAACGCTAAGTGTTAGTATTTATATTGTGAAGTCTTTAGGTGCAAAAAAGAATTTTAAATTAATAAATTATAAAAAAAAAGGCATGTGACAAGAAGGTCACCACTAACATCCTCGCTCAAACAATTTTGGAAAATTATATACCAATTCCACGCGCCAGGTGCTCAGCCATGTAGGGTGAGCATAGGCTTGCAAGAATTTGTGCCCGGCTCGAAAATCGTCTAAAATACAATGAAACTCTAACAGGACTTACATACAAAAATAAAAATTTAAAAAAAAAAAAAAAAAAAAAAAATCCTAGAAATAACTTGCCTTTAAATTTAATATGATGGTAATCAATTTGGATTTACATAGAAGTGAAAGGAAAACGAGCAATAAGCTGAGCCTTTTTGGATTGTAAAACTGATTCTTTTGAAAACAACATTCTGGGAAACAACATTCGAATTATAGCCAAGAAGTTTTGAGATCAACTCAATCTTGCATCGATATTGAAAATATATAAATACATTCGAATTTAGTGTATGATTGCTAACCTCATATCACATGATATATGGACTCAACTTTACTCGAGTTATTCAAAATCATATATGTCACACATACCTTAAAAAAAAAAAAAAAAAAAAAAAAAAAAAAAAAGACGACCTTTATTTTAACTAAAATTTAGAATTCATGATTCCTCCCTTTTTTAAACTTTATACTGCATTTTCAGTTTCCTAAAGAGAGTAATTAATGTAACGAGTAATTCAGACCCGTGCGTTGCACACGGGCTCTATCTAATTGGTCATAATGTAATGTGCAGTAATTTTTTTCGTTATTAGACTTTTGTAAGTATGGCCTTAGTTGATCGGTAAATTTTATATTTAAACTTTTTATGACATATTAGTAGTTATTTATAAAGTTTATATTTTGTATCTATTCTCAAGATTGTAATATTATATTTAAACTTTTTATGACATATTAGTAGTTATTTATAAAGTTTAGATTTTGTATATATTATCAAAATTTTAACATCGCTATATTTTGATATAAAACTAATATGTAATCTTCGGTACATATTTTCGTTATTATATATCTAAGTTATTATTGTATCACACCTTTTCTAAGCATGACACACATTTAAAATAGTTTATTGACATGTAAGCTTTGACACTTATTTTCATCATTATATATCTAAATTGTGATGGTATCACATATTTTCTAAGCATAACACACATTTAAAATAGTTTATTGACAATAAGTTTATAAGTTGTGATGTTACCACAACTTTTGTTGGTCAATAAGTTCCTAAGTTGTGATGTTACCACAACTTTTGTTAGCATGGCATGAAAAATGTTGGTGCCTTTATTTCTGTCAGTTTTAATTGAGGTCGAGTCAAAAACTATGTTTGCCACTAATTTTCATCATAAATAACTTGGGTTGCCTCAGGACCCGTGCGAAAATGATTGTGTAAATTGCCGGGTTGTTAGTATGATTGTGAGGCCCAAATATACAACAATAGTTTATTGACATTAAAAAAGTATATGCGAAGAGACTTTTTTTAAGATGTTACATTGAAAAGAGTCTCTTCACATGTAATTTTTTAATATGTATAAGTTACATAATTATTTTAAATATGAAGCGAT
>LBNU01028133.1:7936-41625 GCA_014162995.1 Artemisia annua | reverse complement strand
GGGTTTTGCGCACTTCTTCTTTGAGTAAAATTTAAGCGAAACGCCTTTTCGCAACTTCTTACAACACCGTCGAATTGCTCACTGCGTGGCAGTTTACTGAACCAGTTCGCGCGATTCCACTAATGTATGAGATTAGAACATGTGGCACCCACTGGCCTGTGGGCCTTCGTCGGATAGTGGCAGCTGATCTCAAAATTTTTAGGTGTACGTCAGATCCCCGGATCCCACATAATTCTGGTAACAATTAGCGGGCATGCGCCTTCTCTTTCTCTGAATAATCGTTGATGCGCCTAGTGAATGCATAACCTCTCTGCGACGCAAGGACGAACATATCTTCTTTCCTCGTCGGGATACCTTTCTCTGATTCCAGTTGCCTGTTTCTTCGGCCTTTGTCGAAGTCACTTGAGATGAACCTCGTTAATTCTGCGACGTCTTGATCGGCTGTCCTCAATATCCGAGTTTGATAGGGCCTTCACTGGGGATTCGCCGTACGTCAAGTCTATCATGAACCTGGACGGTCCAGCTCGTGGACCATTAGTACGCCGTCCATCGCCTTCGTGCCCATCCGTACTGCGAGTAGTCGGCCTTTCGTCCGGTACGGCTCTCCTTCGACCTAGCAAAACACTGGGATGTCGCACTATCGCGCCTTTCCCTTCGTGTCTTGGTGGGGATGATTCATCTCCGGTCGAAGTCGACGGGCTTGCAGCTCCGACTTGACTTCTTCTCTTTCCTCCCGCATAAGGCAGCCAAGGCTTCATAGTTCTGGAGACACGAATCACTTGGCGCTAATTCGGCTGTGACTCATTCTGCGCACGGATGTCTGTCTCAAAATTCAGACCCTTGTGCGAGGTAGCGCGCGTGGCGCCTCGGTATGGGTGGTGATTTCATGTAGCCGGGGTTACATGGGTGAAAGGATGCGCGTGCATCCTCTGCCGCTAGTAGTTGTCTGTGCCTGTGGGGTTCTTGTGGGTAGTCCCGGATGGTCGGACGAGAAACCAGATTTGGGCCTGAGTACTCTCAGTTGTCTTTGCGCACTGGTTGTCCCAGGACGGCCTGAGTAGGGGTCACATCACTTTGCCGATTTTTCATCCTTAGGTAGGTTCTAGTGATAGGTCCCACGGATGGCGCCACTGTGATACAAAAAGTCCTTGGCGTTCCTTGTTTGGACTCTTGTTCTGTATCAATTGAACTTATGTTGTGACCTGCGCACTAAGAAAGCAAGAAACACCGTTTGGCTATGTGGGATTCACCTGTTTCCCACGATTATCCTCACGTGTGAGAGTAAGTATAGGTTTTAGGGTTTTAGTGAAGAGTTGGGGTGTATTAGACTCAATACGCTTCAATAAGAGGCGTGTATGCCTTTGCTATATAACGAAATCTTGTAGTTCGTGTCCTCACTCTTCGGTCATATCCGTAGATTATCTATCCTCTTACCTATACCCATGATAAGAGACGTATCTACTATCAAGGCATAAATAACTTTGGTTGAGTTTGGCTTTCTGTGGCCCAATCATTATATATAGCATGCGTGATGGCTTGGCATTGTAATTCCATTTGATCGGGTATCGTTTACCGGAGTGCGGACTAATACGTATCAATATTCCCTTAATTCAACAAACTCTTTTTGCATTATTGATTCGGCTTTCGACGCAAAAATGTTACCGATTTATATTAGCTTTACCTTAATTTTCAATTACATATATAGTTGACCAACTTAATAAAATGGACAAGGTATCTTTATTGATACCCATATTTCACAAACAAAAGTACCATGGTGGCTGATCACAAGTCCACAGACGCTAAATTAAAGAACACTTTGTATGTCACACAATAATGCCTCATGGTCGAGATACTATAGTGCATCTACGCATGTTGCGTTACCAAATTAGTCTATGAATCATTATATAATTTCTCTTATTTTGTGTCGCCAAATGTTTACTACGTCATGGTTGCCTTGTAGTCGTTCCCGTTATCGGTCAACCTGCAACTTTAGATAGTGATCTGGCTACCGGAGTCCTTAGTGAAGGAGCCATCTTCGTCATTTCCTTGGCACTCGATTCCAACTTTTGCGTCCACCAATACTCGAGCGTTTAACACCTTGATTCCACAAAAATGGTGAAATTATAAGGAGGATGGAACAAACATCAAACTTCGATCCATCGATCCCACAACCACAAATGAGTCAGAAACCCCACGACTCATGGCCTGAGTTTGTAGACTTGAGGGACTCCACTCGTCCACTATCATGCCTTATTAGGAGTTCTATCATGAAACCATCTGGCGTACTCGCAACGAGTTACAACGTCGGTGGAACCATGGCCTTCTAAGACCAAAGAGAAGCAAAGCCCAGGAGATCTCTAGAGCGCGCAGGAAGAGCTCACCAAGCTCACTTTGTCACCATAATCCTCGCTTTCCTCATGCACCGTACACAAGATATGACCTTTCGTTGGCCATCAAGCCAACTTTATTGTAGTCAGCCATGAGTTAGTCTTTGATGATCCATCTCCCAGACGCTGGTTGGTGTTTCTGGTGGATAAGGGCCACCGGCAACCACTGGAGATGATACAACTTTGTAATAAGGGTACCGGGTTTTGGTTTCAAATTGGCATAGCAATATGCTGTATAAACATGGCATGGGGGTGTCCTTTTAAATATGCATCTCCGAACGGATATGCATCTCGAAACCCAGAATCAGTCGGCCGACCAATTGCCCGAGCGTCCAGAGTGGCCTGCATGCTGGGTACGGGGTGCGCATAAGTTAGATGTGGAAAGGGAATCCACTTCGGCGGTGTGAGGAAATCCTCTAATGTTTTCCTTTCATCTGAAACATTCATCGTGTCCTTTGATGGTCCAAAAAATACGCCGAACCAAGCGTTTATTATTGAGAAATATGCCCGTGAGATGCCTAGACCAGCCGCGACTTCAGGTAACCAATACGGAGCAAAATCATAAATGATCCAGTCTGGAGACTCTTTCCCGAGAAATTGAGCTACCTGTGGTTTAAGGCCATCATACGCTTTCTTAAGGTAATGAACATCCTGAGTTGGAACGTCCATGGTGGCCTCAGCATTTTCAGGTAACTCTTGAACTCGTGGAAGTGCGAGTTTAACAAAATTTATAAGAGGCGAAAGGTTGGAAGGAAGGGTAGGGAGTCGCTGGATGTTTCGAGTGGTGGAAAGAAACGAGACTTTGTGACCCTTTTCAGCTATAAATTTAGAAAGATGAAGGAAAGGGATTATGTGACCGAAAGCAAGCCATGGGAACATCGCTACATGAAGCTGCTTACTATCGTTGGCGGAGTCCGTGGAAGCCATTGCTGTAAACGATAATGGTGGTCTGGATATATTGCATTCGGGTTTGATTCGTAAGATTATAACACAGCAATTAGTTCACCAATATTAGCGGTGCTATGTTGTGCTTTAACTATTTTGATGTAGCTGGTTCGAAATTGTGCAACTTAATTCATTGTGATCACCTGATTTGCATACTTTTGTTTAATACTTTTTCTTTTCATGCATAATGGCATTGAATATGAAACAAATGGTAAGGATATTAAATATATAGCTAGCGGAAAGATAAAATAATACAAGACATCAAGATACAATTAAATGCAAAAGCGCCGTGCCTAATTGGACCCTCTCAAATTCAAAAGTAGAAGCACGCCAACTAACAACTGCACCAAATAACACCCAAGTAAAATCAATCTCAATAAACAAGATATCAAAGAACATAAACAATTGCTGTAAATAAAATTAAACATTCTTTTAGTAATAGAAAAAGGAGTAACTGCGAATTATACCCTTTCATGTTTCACAGTTAAAATATATGTCAAATAAATTGGGCCATATCAGGAAATTGAGAGAGAACACATTTGATATGTGTGAAATGAAATTGTATTGAATGAATTGATAGTTGCAAAGTGAGAGTTACATCTGTTTAAATACTACTCCTACAAGATGACTAAAAGCTAGATTACTAGCAGCTAACTAACAACTAACTGACTTATCATCTAGAAGTTACTAATTCACATTGTATTACAGACACTTAAGCTTGACTCAAGCATAATCTTCATCTTGTGTGGATAAGTTCCTCTGTTTCTGGTAACAGGGTGTTTGGCACAACTTGAACTTTCCACTTTTACTGAGTTGATTGTACAGTTAGCACCATGTATTCCATCATCCCCCCCGCAAGTTGGCAGTGTGTAAGGATTACACATGCCCAACTTGGAGAGACAATTGTAATGCAGAGGTTTGCTCAGCCCTTTGGTCAGAATATCAGCCAATTGGTGCTTGGTAGAAATGTAGGTGGGAAGAATTTGACCAGACTTCACTTTGTCTCTAACAAAGTGACAGTCAAGTTCAATGTGCTTTGTTCTAGCATGCTGAACAGGGTTTGAAGCCAAGGCAATACAGGAAGCATTATCTACCATCATGAGAATTGGAGTAGGAACAGACACTTGAAGATCTTTGAGTAGACACTGTAACCAAGTGACTTCACATGTACTGTCTGCAAGAGCTCTGTATTCAGCTTCAGTTGATGACCTGGAAACCACATGCTGCTTTTTTGATTGCCAAGAGATTAAGCATGAACCAAGAAAGATCCCATAACCTGTGACAGATCTTCTGGAGAAGGGACAACTAGCCCAATCACTGTCACAATAGGTTGTTAGTTGTAAGTTGTTCTTGACTGGAAAGAGAATTCCTTGACCAAGAGACAACTTAATGTATCTGATGACCCTTGTGAGAGCAGTCATATGAAGAGAGGTAGGCCTTTGTAAAAATTGACTAAGAGCTTGTGCAGCAAAGGCTAGATCTGGTCTGGTAATGGTGAGGTAAAGTAGTTTGCCAACAAGAGTTCTGTATATGGAAGGATCTTCAAGTGGTTCTTCATCATCCATTGTGAGTTTAACATTAGGATCCATTGGAGTTGCTGATGGTTTAGTATCCAGAAGGCCTGCATGAGTTACTAGATCAATGGCATATTTCCTTTGTGTCATTGTCAAACCAGTTTCGTTTCTCAAAAACTCAATGCCAAGGTAGTAATGTAAGGCTCCAAGATCCTTGATACTGAACATGTCATCTAATTTCTGCTTGATTTGATGAATTGTATCCTTGTCATTGCCTGTGATGATAAGATCATCTACATAGACCAAGATAGCAGTGAACTTGTTGCCATTTTTGAGAGTGAGTAGTGATGTGTCAACATAACTTTGTTTGAAGCCCAAGGATGTGAGAAATTGAGTTAGCTTTTCATACCACTGTCTGTTGGCTTGCTTTAGCCCATAAAGTGACTTCTTGAGCTTACAGACAGTGTTTGGAGGAAGGTTTTGAGAGTAGCCTTTTGGGACTTCCATGTATACATCCTCATAAAGATCACCATGCAGAAAGGCATTGTTTACATCCAATTGATCTATGATCCAATCATGGTTGACAGCAACTGCAAGAAGTGTTCTGAATGTGGCCATTTTGGCCACTGGAGCAAAGGTTTCATGATAGTCTTCTCCTTCCTTTTGATTGTACCCCTTAGCAACTAGTCTTGCTTTATACTTCTCCACAGTTCCATCAGCAAAATACTTGATTCTATATACCCATTTGCTCCCAATTGCTTGTTTGCCAGGTGGTAGAAGAGTATACTCCCAAGTATCATTCTTTTCTAAAGCTATAATTTCCTTATCCATTGCTTCAATCCATGGTTTTTGTTTGGATGCTTGATTATATGTGGTTGGTTCAGAAAGTTTGTCAATGGTGTTGATAAAATGAAGTGATGTGGGACATAAATTTGAATAATTAAGATAGTGAGAGTGATGAAATTTTGGATTGTTGATACTGTGTATGGTTGATCTTGGAAGTTTGTATTGATAGTCTTTAAGTTTTGATGGTATGAATTTGAGTCTTGTGGATGTTCTTGGTGGTGGTTTGAGTGATGTAGGAGTTGGATCAGTTGGTTGTGTGGAAGGTGGAGTAGGAGAGTTGGTGTTGCTGGTAGTTGAAGGTGATGGAGAAGTATGTTGAGATGAGTGTGATGATTGTTCATTTGATGAAGGAGTATCTATGAATGTGGGTGAAGGTGAGGAATTAGCAGGTTCTGTTGTAGTGTTTGTTGGTGAGGGAGTGGCAGTGTTTGGTGAAGAGGTGTGAGATGGTATTGGTGAAGGATTTTGATGTTGTGGAATAGGCAGTGAAGTTGGTATGAAGTATTGTGAAGGTGATGAATATGAAGTTGATGAAGGTGAAGATGAAATTGATGTTGTTGAAGTTGAGGTGGAAAAAGGAAATTGTGATTCATCAAAGAGTACATTTCTGCTTGTTATTGTTTTGTGGGTTTTGAGATCATACAATAAATAACCTTTTTGATTGGGAGGATATCCCATGAGGACTGTGGGTGTTGCTCTTTTGTCAAATTTGTCTGGTGTTTGATGATAAGCATATGATAGACATCCTATGACTCTCAGATGTTCAAGTGTGGGAGGTGACTCATGTAGTAACTCATAAGGACTTTTGTTTTGAAGGATTGTGGAAGGGATTCTGTTGATGAGATATGTGGATGCCAAAAGACTGTAACCCCAGAAATGAATGGGAAAGTGAGCCTGAAAATGAATAGATCTTGCCATGTCCAATAAATGTCTGTGTTTTCTTTCAACTCTGGCATTTTGTTGAGGTGTGTAGGGACAAGAGGTTTGATGAGTTATGCCATGATTTTGAAGATAAGAGTCAAAGGATGAGTTGATGAATTCAGTACCATTATCTGTTCTGATTGTTTTGACATTTGCTTGAAATTGTGTTTTGACAGATGTGTGAAATGTTTGAAAGACTGTGAAAACATGATGTTTGCTGGGTAATAAATATGTCCATGTTGCCCTTGAATAATCATCAACAATGGTGAAAAAATAAGTGCATTTATTGATTGTGGGATGTCTGTATGGACCCCATACATCAAGATGAAGCAATTCAAATTTTGATACAGCATGAGAGTTACTAACAGGAAAAGGTAATACATGATGTTTTGCTAAAGGACAAATGGTACATTTACATTCTGAATCATGAAAGGAAACTGAAATATTTTTGATTTTCTTGATTGTTTGAAGAGGGGTGTGACCAAGTCTTGTATGCCAGAGGTGTGAGTTGCTGACTGTGGACAGGATGGTTGAGGATGGTTGTTTTGAGGAGTTGGTTGAGGCTAAGAGATAGAGTCCACCATGAAGAGTACCATGTGTACTGCTTCCATCATGGCCCTGAAACACAAATCTATCATGAGTAAAGGTAACTGAGAACAGTGTTTTGTGTAGAAGCCTGCTAATGGATATCAAATTGTAGGTGAATGTGGGAATGTAGAACACTTCATGAATTGTGAGTGATGGTGTAAGGTTTACTGATCCAACATAGTACACCTGGGTTGTGTGTCCATTGGGTAAGGAAACTGTGATTGGTGTGTTTAATTTAGTGATATTGTGCATAAGGCCAAGTGAAATACAAATGTGATCTGTGGCACCACTATCAACAATCCAGATAAATGATGTTTTGGATATGTTTGAAGCAATGAAAGAGTGCATTTTAGCAATAGAATTGAAAGAATGAATACCAGTTAGTCTACTAGGGATTGAAATGTGAGGAGTGAATGATAGTATACCTGCCATGTGTTGAGTCATACCAAAGGTCTCAGCTTGAGCATTTTGCATCATGAGTAAAACTTGATTGAGTTGATTCTGTAACTGATCCATCCTAGCATGAACTTGAGCTTCTGAATCACTTGTTGAGTTTGAAGTTGAACACTGATCAAGTGGACTAAACTGTGGCTGCTCATTGTCCATTGATGGCAAGATATCAGTGGTAGCCATGTGTACAGATCTCACATTTCTGTTTGGTATTGTATTTCTCTGAGAAGGCGTTTGGTACTTGTTGTGAAGTGGATGACCAGGAGGATAGCCCAATAGCTTGTAACATTCCTCTTTGGAGTGACCTTCTTTCTTACAATAAGCACAGAATACCCCTTTCTTGAAGTTGTTTCTCCTCTCATTGTTGGTGTTTGAAGCAGTTTGAGGTGGATTGTTTGGTTGATTGTTTCTGTGTGGTGGAGTGTATGAGTTTCTGTAGTTGTTGAGTGCAATGGGTGTAGTAGAGGGGTTTTTGGGTGATTCTCTTTGTTTTTCTTCCTGCCTTAACATACTGTAGGCTTTGACAACTGCAGGTAAGGGTTGCATCAACAAAATTTGTCCTCTGATGTTAGTATAGCATTCATTCAGACCCATGAGAAATTGAATCAATCATTTCCTTTGTTCCCTCTCCCCATTCTCTCTCCCATTGACACATACACACTTACAAGTACAAGCATATGGAGTCTCAATAGCATCTGATTCATCCCATAAACCTTTGAGTTTATGATAGTACACCTCAATACTACTATTCATCTGTTTCAACTCAACTATCTCATTTGCTATTTGATAAATTCTATGCCCATCAAGTTGAGAATAATGTTCAAACAGTTCATTCCAAAGAGCAGAAGCAGAATTGACATAAGTGAGATGATTACCAATTTCATCAGAGACAGTGTTCAAGATCCAAGAAATCAACATATCATTGGCTCTTTCCCAATGAGCTCTCAGAGATGAAGTTGAAGAAGGTTCTTGAAACTCACCATTGATCAGTTTCAATTTGTTTCTTGCACTTAGAGCAATGAGTAGTGATCTTTTCCATGTATTGTAGTTCTCTGAACCTTGAAGCTTCTTTGAAATCAGTAGTAATCCAGGATGATCATTGGGATGAAAGTAGAGAGGATGGAGTGGTGATGTAATATCATTATCCATTGATGAAGATTCAATTGTTGAATCTGTAGTCATTATGATTCTGATGAAAGTAGAATGAATTTGTGAAGAGTGATTGAAGGTTTAACAATGGTGATGTTGTAACAGAAAGTATAACTGAATTGTAACAGATTTTGATGGATTATAGCAGATTTGGATGATTGTTGATGAATTAAAGTGATTATGATGTTGAAATGATGGAATATGATGAATATGATGCAGAATTGATGGTGGATTTTGATGATTATGATGGTTTTGATGGTGGAAATTTTTTTGGCGGGAAAATCTGTTATGGTGGTTACTGGTGGAGAAAGTTTGTTATTTGACCGGAAAAAATGGTTGGAGTGATCTGAATCAGTTAGTCACCACAGGGTTGTGGTGATGGCTCTGATACCATATCAGGAAATTGAGAGAACACATTTGATGTGTGTGAAATGAAATTGTATTGAATGAATTGGTAGTTACAAAGTGAGAGTTACATCTGTTTAAATACTACAAGATGACTAAAAACTAGATTACTAGCAGCTAACTAACAACTAACTGACTTGTCATCTAGAAGTTACTAATTCACATTGTATTACAGACACTTAAGCTTGACTCAAGCATAATCTTCATCTTGTCTGGATAAGTTCCTCTGTTTCTGGTAACAGGGTGTTTGGCACAACTTGAACTTTTCACTTTTACTGAGTTGATTGTACTGTTAGCACCATGTATTCCATCAAGTTTTAAATACTACATTTGAAACTATTACTTTAATAAGAAGATGAAATGAACCAATGAGTGTATGTATTCTTTATTTGTGAATTTATGACAAAACTTGTAACGAAAACTTAGCTTTAGGAAAATTATGGCCTGTTGAAGAAACATAATAGGCCATTCTTACTAGTTAATGAGTAATGATTACATATGTGTAAGTCATCTAGATGCATGGATAGTCTTCTTTTAATATCCACCTTAACTACAAATTGATGAATTCATAGTAATAATAAGAAAATGAAAGAGTAGCCAAAAACGTATCACAACAATTACTTGAGTTACTTGGGATTTAGATTGTTAGTTTTCAATACTACAATTAAAATCATTACGTTAATAAGAAGATGCGGTGAACCAAATGGGTGCATGTATTCTTTATTAGTGAATTTATAACAACATTTATAACAAAAACTCAACTTCAGAAATATATAGATCCTTAAGGGCTATGGATAAAGTGTTAGGACATACACATTCGGCTTGCATCTTAATAATAAAGCACTTACACTTTCAAATAATTACTCACAACTAGGGTTGGCAATTCGGGTCGGGTTGGGGTTGGCGAGTTCGGATTATCAGGTTGGCGGGTCAGAAAACCCCAACCCAAACCTGACTCATTTAAATCATCAGGTCAGCTACGTCAACCCTAACCTGTTTAAACATAACCTGAACCTAACCGATTTAACACGTATGTATACTTGGGTTGGCTGGTTAAATAGGTGACACAGGTTGAATAGGCTAAACGGGTTTCAGAGATGACCCATTTAACCCATTTGTTATATAAAAGTTGCCACATTACACGAGTTAAACAAGTTAAACGGGTTTGGGGATCGACCCGTTTAACCCGTTTAACCTGTATAATAAAATATAAATATTTTTTAATTTTAAAAAAAAATTAAATGGGCTGACAGGTCGACTCACTTAATTTATTCTTAACCCGAAACTGACCTGTTTAGTAACGATACAAATAAAATTACAAATATTCACATGATTATTTTATTTTATTACTTGATTAAAAGTAAATATAATGATATATATGCGGTTATTCTTGGACCTCTATTTTGTCTTTTTGTGAGTGTTGGCCAACAAAAGTCGATGAATGATTGTCGTTTTGGCCATCTACTATGAACATTCACCAAAGCAACCCCTTCATGTGATATGTCAAAGTATACTTTTTTGAGCAAAGTCAAAGTATACTTAATTATCACTATTTATATGAAAAGTCCCGACCAATTTTTTTTTTTTTTTTTTTTTTTTTTTAATACCAAACTACTTGCACGTCGTACAGGGCAAAACTCTATAGCCATATGCCTTATAGGCGGCATTATATGTCGCCATATAAGATTTGCTCTATACGCCATATTGGTTTTTAAGTGTACTAAACTAAATTCTCTGGACAAACCATACCTCTATTTGTCGTAAATTTATTAAAACCTGGAAACATAAGTTTATTTAATACTAAACATGATTTTAAACAAGGTTTTCTAAAAAGCAAACATTGCAAAACGTTCTAAATAAATGAAATGCGGGTGTGTAACCCAAACACTTTGACCGCAATACAGGTATGACTTGACCAAAACATACCATTTGACAATAAAACCTAGGCTAAAGTTTGTTTCGTAGACTTGAAAGACATTTAAATACATTCAAACTTGGGTGTGATACAATGGCTGATGAACAAAGGAAGTGTGTAGGGTGTTTATCGTTCGGTTATCGGGTTATTCCGGTATATTCAGTTCGGTTAGTTCGGTAAAGTTTTGTCCTTGGTCAAACTTGAAAAAGCCGAACCGAAACTGAATTAAATTTGATCGCGTAACCGACACTGGAACAACCAAACGCAATAACCGAGAACCGAAATCCCTAATAACCGAAAACCAGAACCGAATGAACACGAGATTACATAATTTATACCTTTTCATTTATATATATATATATATTAGGCACAATTTATTTTTCAAGCTTAAATAATTATATATTTATACTAAAAAAGAGTTTCAGTAATTTTTTTTCATAAAAATACATAGAAAAAATGTTATATTTATACTAGAAAAGAGTTTTAGTATTTCTTTTTTCATATAAGCACATAGAAAAAAATATATTTATAAGAATTCGGTTTTCGGTTCGGTTCTCGGTTTTCATTGCCAAAACCATATCCAAACCGATAACCGAATATTTAATTCGGTTATAATCAATTCAGTTCGGTTACGAATTCGGTTCACTTTTTTCGGTTCGGTTCGGTTTCGATTTTCGGTTATTGTGGATATTACCCCGATCCGTGAACACCCTTAGAAGTGTGGATGAGATGCTCATCACCGATACACACAAGCATTACCATTTCCTCAAGTCAACTTCTTCTTTCTACAAGCCCCGAAGTCCCATTTCCTTTACCTTCATAAAAACATAAATGAAAAAGTAAGTCATAATAATTTAGTGAGTAAATTGTACTGAATCTAAAACGTAAGCTGAAACATGCTATAATCATGATCGCTACATAGTCATATTCTCATTGAACCCTTTACTGAATATCCATTACAAAACTAAAACTGAATCTGAAACTGATACTGAAACTGAATATTAAACTATATCTAAAACTGAAATTGAAATTATATCTGAAACTATCTGAATGTGAGACTTTACCCTCTTGCACGGATGCAATCTGAGTTTTCTATTCCACACAGGACTGAGTGCATAAAGCAATATTATTCCACAAAGGACTGAATGCTTATGCAAGATCTCCACACAGGACTGACTGAGTGCAATAAGCACGGTTCCACACAGGATTGAATGGATGCTTAAAGCACTAGTTCCACATAGGACTGCATGATCATATCTGGCTAACATCTGGTTTGAATAATTATTCATAACAGACTAATACCCGATCTGCATTCATGTTCGTAACTAACTATCATCTGGTTTACTATTGTGAGCTACCCGGCTATCATCCAATTCTACCATCATGAGCTACCTGGCTATCTTTCGGTTTACAAAATAATTCATACCTCACTATCATTGTGTGCGTATACCTGTTCGTACCTGACTATTATTGTAATTCATATACTTGTTCGCACCTAACTATTATTCTACTTGTATACTTGTTCATCACAATAAAAGAATCCTATAAGCCGCATAGATGAAAGTCTATACGCCGTATAGGACTACTGAAGTCTAAACCTGCACTTTACTAAAGCTGATCTAACCATTTTCGCAACACTTGAGACTAAACCTGAACTTCTGTTATAACATAAATATCATATATGGTACTACTAACATTTGCTCAAACTCGTAACCTTTTTATAGCCTTCCATTAATCATGAAACTAGAACATTCATAATAACATGACTACACTACTAATCGTGCTACTAATCCGTTACTCACCTTGTGATTGGTTTAGGCGTTCCTCTTGCTTTCCACTTGACTTTCATGACCAATTAAACACCTGATAATCATTCTAACATCATTAGAAACTACCATTTCATCTGTAACACATAAAACTTCATCTTAATCTACTATACTTGGTTACTTAAAGCCTTATTCCAAACACTCCTTTTACCACCATGAACTAAACATGGTCATCATCATCATGACTAACTCATAATCTCGTAACATGAGCTTTACTAAGGTCCATAACATAATCATCCTTAAATCATAAAACATACTAACTATGTCTAGAATCTATCAATTATGTACATAACATCATAACTATAGCTAGAATCATCATTTATACACATATCATCCAAACCCCCGCTCTACATATAAAGGTCAAGGAAAACTAAAAATTTACCACTTACCTTGGGGAACTAGTTAAGGATGCTTGGAACTTCTTAATTCACCAACTTGCTTCAATCACCTCCTTGTATAACCCTCCGGTGACGATTTATTGCTAAAATGTGGCTAACTCTCTTTCCCTCCATTTACACATATTAGACACGTTAGATGACACGCGTGTGGAATGGGAAATAATCCCTGGACATTTGAGGTTAATAAGCCTTAAGGGAAATTAAATAATTTAACACTTAATAGTCCTTGTCGTTAATTTCATTACACGCTAACTGAAATAACTTTCTAAAATCCCATAAATACTATTAAAATATATATTACTAAACTTTGAATTTTGAAGTGTTACATTTTAAGACACTAAAGTCTTCATTTGATGACGACTTAACAATTTAAGGCACATGACTATCATATCATTTTGAGAAATTCTTCTCAACTAATTCAAGGTTGAACTTCCCAAAAAAATTAGAAGGATGTAACATGTTGAGTTTCAGAACATAAAGGTTTGAACATTTTGATTGTAGTAGTATTGCGGTTTTCAGTTGGTACTACGTGTCAGGATCTTGTGATTTAACAGTTTCAAAGATGGACCCAAAATAAAAGTAACCAATAACTGAGTGCCAACGAATTTAATTAACTGTAGATCATAACAAACCCATGCTCCTTAACTTCGTCACAAGACACAACTCAATTTGGATAGTTCCACTTTTATTCCTTAGCTTATCCATTTGTTCGGTGAACATATATATGAGATATTTTATTTTACTTTTGTATATCAAAGACTTAAACAGCACATGCCTTAAAGACGTATAATAATATTCGCTACGGACATCATGCGATAATGTAATAGGGATATCATGAGACAATGTAAGAAAACTTTAGTTAATAAGTTGTGAGTTTAAGTCTCGTTACAAGTATAAAGGGGTGTTTGTTTCGGCTTATATAGTTTTAGGCTTACGTTTCATACCTTATCATGCATAATAAGCTTATATAAGCCGAAAAGCTTCAAAAAGTAGGCCACAAAAAGTGAGCTTATACAACATAAGCCGAAAACCAAATAAGCCATAGCACGCGATATAAGCCGAAACAAACACCCCCTGAGTATGTATTTATACATTGTATAATGAGATTATGTAATAATTGCTATTTTTTTTTATAATTTGTATTTTGTTACAATGATTGGATTATATGTTAAATTATTGAACTCGTTTGATGTCTTGACTCGTCAACACTTCGTTTCAAATGTTAATTAAGGAAAATAGTGTCATTTTGATTTTGATTTACTAGTTGATTTGTTGAAACTTGGAACCTAACGAACACGAAGCCTATAGACACATCAAACATTTATGAAACCGCGATTTGTACCATCTGCCACACATTCTCCACTTACATTCATGAAAGGTTTGGTGGGAGCTGGGAAGTCTATTTATATACGTTTTTCATTAGAACATGCATGATCACAATTTGTTTGACCATATGACGATGGACAACAAACATGTCGTGTTTGCCTATTTATGTTTGTGTAATGTGTTCGGATATGTCCTAAATTATCTATACAATCGAATGCCCCATGAGATTAGTTTTGGATGAAAATTTGGATGATGACCTATCTTTAGAAAAAAATTGGACAATGAAAGTGATCTTTTGTACGTACATCTTTAAATTTAGAAAATTGATCTACGATATCAAGTAACCAATCGTTTATTTAGGACAATCATATTGGCCTAGTATGTTAAATTCTTTTTCTGAAACTAAATTTTCGATTAAATACGATTCCTTTATCATTTCGTTAATTTAAATGAATTTACTCGTAGAACACACACTTATCTACACCTAAAATTACACTACACCAAAAACGCTTCAGTAACAAACAGGCACTGTCTAAATTCAGTTTACAAAATTTTGTTTTTGGTTTAAACTTTAATAGGCTCAGACAAATTCAGCCCAAAAACAAACACCACAAGTTCACAATTATAGATTTATAGCCCAACAGGCACGAGGCACTAATGCACTCAGCAGTTAGCACTAGGTAAGTACAACCCAGTAATTTGACAAGTAAACAACATTTGGTGCAAAAACCAAGAAACACTGTCAAAAACACAACCAACAAATAAGTAATTCATGTTCCTTATAAATATGAAGTGTGAAACATCAAGAGTTCAGCTTTGATCGTTTTCCAACCCTTTTTCAAATCAAAACACCGAAACCGAAACTTAACTTTGGGTTTTTGGGAAACCAAGCTAACAATTTTTCAGAACTCTTCCAAGGTACATGTTTTTGGCCTGTTTTGTGGTTTACTTCGCACCCCTGACAGGGAACCTATTTCGGAGAACGATTAGGGCCATTTGACAGTTGCACTTTGCTTTTTGTTTAGGCCTCTCTAATGCAAACAGTCTCGTGCATTTTGTTATCAGGTAATCAAGATATATATTTGAAAATACAATCCAAAACTGAAAATAAAATCAAATGACTAGTCATCTGATTCCCCTACTTTAGGGTTTCAGAACCAAAAGCAAACAAGATATGCGCAGCATTTATGACAGTATAATCTCGTCAAAGTTATTATGACTACATATATATATAACAATATCCACACAACCGAGTAAAAGCGTTTGCAGAGAATCAGAAAACTCAGAATTTACAGCCTATTAAGAGACCAACAAAAGAACATCTCAGAAGCCATGAAAGGACAACAAAACATCTCTAGACCATCACTTCTTATATGAAATCTGAATCATTCCCGAAGTGCTCAAGATCTGGATGAGTTCCACCAGGTGGCCTACGCGGGTTCCTGTAAACAAGGCATTAAATAAGATCGGTATGTTTTTATTACTTATTCATTACTGTCCACAGAGAGAGGCTTTATTACCTAGTAAACCGACCAGGCTCAAATCCAGGAACATCTGGCGGACCAAATGGATCAAAGCGCGCACCAGGTGGAACACCCCTGTTTCATGTTCATTCCACAAGTCAGAACACAACAACAAATAACGTTTTAATAGATAATACAAAGATAATAGCGTATTGTTGAAGAAAACACTCACGGTTGTCCTCCAGGAAAACCCATCGGTCTTCGACCAACAAACATGGGATTATTTGGTCCTGCGTGAACATGATAATGATTAGTAACTCTACAAAATGATGCAAGAATAGTGATAAAAATAAATAAATAAATAAAAGAAGAAGAAAATACGTACCAACAAGCATTCCATCATCAGCGAAACCACCCCTGTATATTGTGTTAAAAGCAAAGATCGGTGATTGGTAAAAGTGTGTACCAAATAAAGAAAAATAAAAGAATGAACAGAAATAAAATGGAAGATAAGTGAACCTTTGAGGGTACATTCCTGCACCAGGTTGAGGGAAAAGATCACTGTTGCCAACAGGATAAACAGGAGGCAGAACTACCCTGCACATCAGTTGCCTAATTCGTTAAAAAAACTATAGCTTTAATGTAATGTCACACTAATGACATGAAGGAAGGATGCAACTAGAATTTAAAATCAGAAAAGAGTAATGAACAGCCATTTAACATAAATGACAAAAGCATATAGTTCAGTAGTCATTCAACTCGAAGCATTAAAATGAACTCGTAGTTACCCTGAGGGATTGTAAGGAGGATAAGGATCTTGAAGTCCATAAGGTCCACCCTCTCTAGGCTGATCTCTATAATTGTCTTCTTCTACTCTTGGTTTAGCACTACAAAAGAAAGAGAAGTTCAACATATGTAGAGAAATAAATAATTAAAGTAACAAGATCATTGTCATGTTTTAAAGGAATTAAATAAGCTTACAACACGCAACATTTTAAAGATATAGTTCCAAGTAATACTTTATTTCAAATTGTATTATAAGCTATTTAGTACATGTACTATACGAGATGTTGAGGCAGCATTTCTGGTTTTATGGTTTAATTATAGTGTCGAAAAACAGGTAATAAAGTTTCTTTTACAACTCGCAAACTTAAGAAAGGTTCATGGGTTCAGGTTAGAGTCACATGCCAAGTTGAGAATCAGACGGTTTCATCTCAACTACCAAAAGTAAAAACAAATACAGATATCCACCTTCTTGCTTTATGAGCAGTGAGTAATTCCTAACGCTTCCAGCAACAAAATCCATTTATGTGTGACCATAGAAAACTTACTAATTCTTGTTCATATAAGGGTTTCAGGTTTGACATAACTGGGCTGATTCATTCTAACTCATTAGCTAAAAGATTAGAACATCCGATCTGATAATAACGTTTGTGATATTCATCAATTTTCCTTAATGGTTTGTGCATACATCATAATGAGTGATTAAATATCCAAAGGAACAAAAGATATTCCTCACACATTAGCCGCGTGCGCAAAGTTCTTTTAACTTTGAAAGGTCTCATACAAAGTCTTACCCACAGCAAACTCCGGTCACATGACCCAGCTTGTGTATGCTAGATTTTCTGATGGATCCCATTGGCATGAGAACCCTTAGGGACCATCTTGAAAAATGTCTTGTGGGCACAGGTGTAAAGTTCAGTTGAACCTTTTATGATTTTTCCTTTTTTTTTTGGGGTTACCTCGGTTTCCAACTCGACATTGCGAGCCGACTAATCCCAAGGCGACTACCTTTTTGGATAGCTCGGAGTCCGAGCAGGTGAACCTCCGTGGCCACAAGGGGATTTTTCCTTTCATAAACTAGTCTAAACCCATTTATTGTAAATAGACACCACTAACTTTAGTTATAAACCCATTGAGCAAATGTTTTGGCTCTGCTATCGGCCCTGTTATTAAAAATTTTGGATCCGCCTAACACTGGCCCTAGTGAAGGTTATGTTCTCCCTTAAAACTATCTACATCTTGCCATACACTCCATGATCTTCATAATTATCGATTTGAATAAGGGTTAACAACTACAAGCAGCTATAGATATAGATAAGCGCATCATCTACCCAAAATTTTCAATTCATTCCTTACACGCACTTAAAAGTTAGTAAATGAGTTGTCTGCAATCAAACTTTCTTATTCTATAAAGTATAAATAATAATGACAGTAAATAATGGACAATGTAATCATTACTCATTAGGTCCTCCAACAGTACTGTGCACATAAGATTGGTTAATGCATTTCATCTACCAAAGTATATAATTATTTTAGCATCAGCAGTAACACCACTTAGCGAGAGGAATAGAGGATCTATCCACAATATCATCATTAGATTGTTTCTAGAAAAAATTACGTAATGAACAACTACCAAACCTACTGCGTTCACATACAAAAACTCCCTCTGTTTTAGCATTAGAGTCACTTCCTAAATTGCCAAATTAAATGACGTCCGTGTGAAGTTTACCCAAACCCGAAGTATATATTAATCATATATGGCAGTGAGTGTGTGGTATATTACAACGTCTTCACTGCAGAAAGCAAGTAACAACAAATTGTGCATGCTATAGACAACGTATAATCTCCCCGATGATATTAGATCAACGCATACCATTCAGGCTACCAAACGCCATCACTTAACGAAATAAATTAAAGCTAATAAATTCACACACAGTAATAAATACAAAAAAAGGGGGACAAAGTTACCTTGCAGCAGTATTGGATGTGCTCGCTGTAGATTTACCATTCAACTTCGTTACGACATTTTTATTAACAGTATCCACGAGCTTACCCAAATCCTTAAACTGCGAACTATATTTAGTATCATCGCTCTCTCCAACAAAATCGGCAATACTGCATACATTATCAATACGAGTTACATATATATCAACTCATTAAAACAAAAACAACCAACCATAGCTGGTCTACACAACATAAGGGGCAAAGAATTACTTGATTTCAAGGTGAACAGGATCCGAAGACCCCTTAGCTAAAGCATCGATAAACAACTTGTCATTCATTACAAGACACTTGACAAGCACTTTCTTAGCTCCGTCTTCCGGACTCGAGTAAACAAACGCATAATTATCTTCTACTTCATTCCATCCATCAATCCCAGCCTCATCTAAAATCCCACAATAACAAAACGTCAAAATCACAAACACACAAAAAAAAACAACCTAAAACCCAAAAATAATACGGTTTGGGCTATAAAATAGCTATGTACTTTTTTCAATATACCGACTTGGAACGTGGACTGTTTTTTGTCTAGATAAATGTTATCAACTTTTAAAAAGTGTTCCTGTTTGGAGTATGACACGTCAACAACGTACGCGTATAGAAACACTTTTTAAAAGTTAATAGTAACATTTAGCGAGACAAAAAATAGTTCACGTTCCAAGTCGGTACATTGAAAAAAAGTACATCGCTATTTTACAGCCTAAACCCAGGATAATATAATATCCTAAAACCCTATGTGAGTAAAAAGCCCCAAAAATTAAAATTAGGATATAATTATTGAAAAGTTTATACCGGAAAACGGAGCGGTTAAAGCGTCGTCAGCAAAGGCGGGAGGGCCAGTGGCGTTGAGATTGAATCCATTAGCGAGAAAGGTGGAGTGAACAGCGAAAGTGATTTTATCAGCAGGGGTTTTGAAATTGGGTCTGGAAGCTCTGATTATAGCTAAAACTGAATTTTCATTTGCCATTTGTTTCGATTAATTCTTTCTAGTGTTTTTGGATAGATGATTATTAAGGAGTGGTTTCTTGTTGGAAAAGTTATTTATTGTTTCTTTAAGTGTTGTTATGGCGGTTACAGGCCTTTGCGGGTAAGGACGACTCATGTCGCTGGTTTGTGATGAATATCGTAAATGATTTAATTATATTGGGTTATTGGTGGCCCAATTCAAGTTGGATCAACAGCCTAGTGTTTTCGGACCACCTTGTTGCTAATATTTAAGGGGGGTTTTACACACATCCCATGTACACGCATCAATATTTACATATTTCCTTAAACATAAGTTTTTAATACATGATATACAATGCTATTAAAGCAAGGTTTGAGGAAATATATAAATAATGATATGTATATGCATGATATCCTGATAATTAAATTAAAAAGCGGTAAACTATTCAACCCCCCTTCTAGTTTTCCACACTTTTGAATATGGAAAATTTCTTTTAAACGGTTAAGTTAAAACCGTTCTTTGTACTTTGTGTTGTGATACCATTTTAGTAGCACCCAAACATGTATGCTTCCGCTAAACCAGATTTTGGGGGTGTTACACCATACGCCGTATAGGACTACCGAAGTCTAAACCTGCACTTTACTAAAGTTGATCTAACCATTTCCACAACACTTGAGACTAAACCTGAACTTCTGTTATAATATAAATATCATATATGGTTCTACTAACATTTGCTCAAACTCGTAACCTTTTTATAGCCTTCCATTAATCATGAAACTAGAACATTCATAATAACATGACTACACTACTAATCGTGCTACTAATCCGTTACTCACCTTGTGTTTGGATTAGGTGTTCCTCTTGCTTTCCACTTGACTTTCATGACCACTTAAACATCTGATAATCATTCTAACATCTTTAGAAACTACCATTTCATCTTTAACACATAAAACTTCATCTTAATCTACTATACTTGGTAACTTAAAGACTTATTCCAAACACTCCTTTTACCACCATGAAGTATGCATGGTCATCATCATCATGACTAACTCATAATCTCGTAACATGAACTTTGCTAAGGTCCATAACATAATCATCCTTAATTCATAAAACATACTAACTATGTCTAGAATCATCAATTATGTACATAACATCATAACTATAGCTAGAATCATCATTTATACAAATATCATCCAAACCCCCGAATCTCTACATATAAAGGTCAAGGAAAACTAAAAATTCACCACTTACCTTGATGGGGAACTAGTTAAGGATGCTTGGAACTTCCTTAACTCACCAACTTGCTTCAATCACCTCCTTGTATAACCCTCCTGTGAAGATTTATTGCTAAAATGTAGCTAACTCTCTTTCCCCTCCATCTACACATATTAGACACGTTAGATGACACGCGTGTGGAATGGGAAATAATCCCTGGACATTTGAGGTTAGTAAGCCTTAAGGGCAATTACATAACTTAACACTTAATAGTCCTTGTCGTTAATTTCGTTACACTGGGGGGACCTTTTTCCGTTAACTTTTTGCATTACAGGTCCTTATTCCGTTAAATGCTAACCAAAATAACTTTCTAAAATCCCATAAATACTATTAAGATATATATCACTAAACTTTAAATTTTGAAGTGTTACATTTTAAGACACTAAACTCTTCATTTGATGATGACTTAACAATTTAAGGCACATGACTATCATATGATCATATCATTTTGAGAAATTCTTCTCAACTAATTCAAGGTTGAACTTCCCAAAAAAAATAGAAGGATGTAACATGTTGAGTTTCAGAACATGAAGGTTTGAACATTTTGATTGTAGTATTGCGGTTTTCAGTTGGTACTACGTGTCAGGATCTTGTGATTTAACAGTTTCAAAGATGGACCCAAAATAAAAGTAACCAATAACTGAGTGCCAACGAATTTAATTAACTGTAGATCATAACAAACCCATCCTCAACTTCCTCACAAGACACAACTCAATTTGGATAGTTCCACTTTTATTCCTTAGCTTATCCATTTGTTCGGTGAACATATATATGAGATATTTTCTTTTACTTTTGTATATCAAAGACTTAAACAGCACATGCCTTAAAGACGTATAATAATATTCGCTACCGACATCATGCGATAATGTAATAGGGATATCATGAGACAATGTAAGAAAACTTTAGTTAATAAGTTGTGAGTTTAAGTCTCGTTACAAGTATAAAGGGGTGTTTGTTTCGGCTTATATAGTTTTAGGCTTACGTTTCATACCTTATCATGCATAATAAGCTTATAAGCCGAAAAGCTTCAAAAAGTAAGCCACAAAAAGTGAGCTTATACAACATAAGCCGAAAACCAAATAAGCCATAGCACGCTATATAAGCCGAAACAAACACCCCTGAGTATGTATTAATACATTGTATAATGAGATTATGTAATAATTGCTATATATATATATATTTTTTTTTTTTATAATTTGCATTTTGTTACAATGATTGGATTATATGTTAAATTATTGAACTCGTTTGATGTCTTGACTCGTCAACACTTCGTTTCTAATGTTAAGGAAAATAGTGTCATTTTGATTTTGATTTACTAGTTGATTTGTTGAAACTTGGAACCTAACGAACACGAAGCCTATAGACACATCAAACATTTATGAAACCGCGATTTGTACCATCTGCCACACATTCTCCACTTACATTCATGAAAGGTTTGGTGGGAGCTGGGAAGTCTATTTATATACGTTTTCATTAGAACATGCATGATCACAATTTGTTTGACCATATGACGATGGACAACAAACATGTCGTGTTTGCCTATTTATGTTTGTGTAATGTGTTTGGATATGTTCTAAATTATCTATACAATCGAATGCCCCATGAGATTAGTTTTGGATGAAAATTTGGATGATGACCTATCTTTAGAAAAAAATTGGACAATGAAAGTGATCTTTTGTACGTACATCTTTAAATTTAGAAAATTGATCTACGATATCAAGTAACCAATCGTTTAGTTAGGACAATCATATTGGCCTAGTATGTTAAATTCTGTTTCTGAAACTAAGTTTTCGATTAAATACGATTCCTTTATCATTTCGTTAATTTAAATGAATTTACTCGTAGAACACACACTTATCTACACCTAAAATTACACTACACCAAAAACGCTTCAGTAACAAACAGGCACTGTCTAAATTCAGTTTCCAAAATTTTGTTTTTGGTTTAAACTTTAATAGGCTCAGACAAATTCAGCCCAAGAACAAACACCACAAGTTCACAATTTCACAATTATAGATTTATAGCCCAACAGGCACGAGGCACTAATGCACTCAGCAGTTAGCGCACTAGGTAAGTACAACCCAGTAATTTGACAAGTAAACAACATTATGGTGCAAAAACTAAGAAACACTGTCAAAAAACACAACCAACAAATCAATAATTCATGTTCCTTATAAATATGAAGTGTGAAACATCAAGAGTTCAGCTTTGATCGTTTTCCAACCTTTTTTCAAATCAAACACCGAAACCGAAACTTTGAGTTTTTGGGAAACCAAGCTAACAATTTTTCAGCACTCTTTCAAGGTACATGTTTTTGGCCTGTTATGTGGTTTTCTGCGCACCCCTGACAGGGAACCTATTTCGGAGAACGATTAGGGCCATTTGACAGTTGCACTTTGCTTTTTGTTTAGGCCTCTCTAATGCAAACAGTCGCGCATTTTGTTTATCAGGTAATCAATATATATTTGAAAATACAAATCCAAAACTGAAAATAAAATCAAATGACTAGTCATCTGATTCCCCTACTTTAGGGTTTCAGAACCAAAAGCAAACAAGATATGCGCAGCATTTATGACAGTATAATCTCGTCAAAGTTATTATGACTACATATATATATAACAATATCCACACAACCGAGTAAAAGCGTTTGCAGAGAATCAGAAAACTCAGAATTTACAGCCTATTAAGAGACCAACAAAAGAACATCTCAGAAGCCATGAAAGGACAACAAAACATCTCTAGACCATCACTTCTTATATGAAATCTGAATCATTCCCGAAGTGCTCAAGATCTGGATGAGTTCCACCAGGTGGCCTACGCGGGTTCCTGTAAACAAGGCATTAAATAAGATCGGTATGTTTTTATTACTTATTCATTACTGTCCACAGAGAGAGGCTTTGTTACCTAGTAAACCGACCAGGCTCAAATCCAGGAACATCTGGCGGACCAAATGGATCAAAGCGCGCACCAGGTGGAACACCCCTGTTTCATTTTCATTTTCATTTCACATGTCAGAACACAACAACAAATAATGTTTTAATAGATAATAGCATATTGTTGAAGGAAACACTCACGGTTGTCCTCCAGGAAAACCCATTGGTCTTCGACCAACAAACATGGGATTATTTGGTCCTGCGTGAACATGATAATGATTAGTAACTCTACAATAGGATGCAAGAATAGTGATAAAAAAAGAAGAAAATACGTACCAACAAGCATTCCATCATCACCAAAACCACCCCTGTATATTGTGTTAAAAGTAAAGATCGGTGATTGGTAAAAGTGTGAACCAAACAAAGAAAAATAAAAGAATGAACAGAAGTAAAAAGTAAGATAAGCGAACCTTTGAGGGTACATTCCTGCACCAGGTTGAGGGAAAAGATCACTGCTGCCAACAGGATAAACAGGAGGCAAAACTACCCTGCACATCAGTTGCCTAATTCGTTAAAAAAAAACTGTAACTTTAAAATGTAATGCCACACTAATGACATGAAGAATGCAACTTGAATTTAAAATCAGAGAAGAGAAATGAATAGCCATTTAACAAAAAATGACAAACGCAATAGTGTCTTTTTTTACAAATATATTAATTAGAAAGGACTACAGCGGGTGTAGTTCAATAATTTAATTAAAAGCAACAGATCATAGTAAAACTTTCTGATAGAACTTGAAAATACCCTGAAGGATTGTAAGGAGCATAAGGATCTTCAAGTCCATAAGGTCCACCCCCTCTAGGCTGATCTCTAGCATTGTCTTCTTCTACTCTTGGTTTAGAGCTACAAAAGAAAGAGAAGTTCTAATATATGTAGAGAAGAAAAGTAACATTATCATTGTTAAGTTTTAAAGGGATTGAATAAGTTCAAAACACGCAACGTACCAGAGATATAGTTTCAAATAATTGCTTTATTTCATTTTGTATTATAAGCTATTAGTACATGTATTACATGAGATGTTGAGGCAGCATTTCGGGTTCTATGGTCTAATTATAGATGTCGAAAAACAAATAATAAAGTTTCTGTTACAACTCGTAAACTAAAGAAAGGTACATGGGTTCAGGTTAGAGTCACATGGCAATTTGGGAATCAGTCAGTTTTTCATCTCAACTACCAAAAGTAAAAACAAAGCTGGCCAGATAACCACCTTCTTGCTTTATGAGCAGTGAGTAATTGCTAACGTTTCCAGCAACAAAATCCATTTATGTGTGACCATAGAAAACTAACTCATTCTTATTCAATAAAGGTTCCAGGTTTGCCGTAACTACTGGGCTGATTGAGCTTAATTCATTAGCTAAAAGATTATAGCATCCGATCTGATAATAACATATTCATCAATTTTCCTTAATGGTTTGTGCATACACCATAATGAGTGATTAGATATCCAAAGGAACGAAAAATATTCGTCACACATTAGCTGCATGCACAAAGTTCTTTTAACTTTGAAAGGTCTCATACAAAGTCCTACCCACAGCAAACTCCGGTCACATGACCCAGCTTGTGTATGCTAGATTTTCTGATGGACCCCATTAGCATGAGAACCCTTACTTAGGGACCGTCTTGAAAAATGTCTGTGGGCACAGCCGCACAGGTGTAAAGTTCAGTTGAACCTTTTATGATTTTTCCTTTCTTAAACTAGTCTATACCCATTTATTGTATATAGATACCACTAACTTTAGTTATAAACCCATTGAGCAAATGTTTTGGCTCTGCTATCGACCCTGTTATTAAAAATCTTGGATCCGCCAGGCGCCAACGCTGGCCCTAGTGAAGGTTATGTTCCCCTTAAAACTATCTACGTCTTGCCATACAGTCCATGATCTTCATAATTATCGATTTGAATAAGGGTTAATACTTAACAATTAGAAGCAGCTATATATAAGCCCATCATTTACCCGAAATTTTCAATTCGTTCCTTATACGCACTTAAAAGTTAGTAAATAAGTTGTCTGCAATCAAACTTTCTTATTCTATAAATAATAATGACAGTAAACTAATGGACAATGTAATCATGAGGTCCTCTAACAGCACTGTGCACATAAGATTGGTTAATGCGTTTCATCCACCAAAGTAAATAATTATTTTAGCATCAGCAGTAACACCACTCAGCGAGAAGAATAGAGGATCTATCCACAACATCATCATTAGATTGTTCTAGAAAGAATTACGTAATGAACAACTACCAAACCTACTGTGTTCACATACAAAAACTCCCTCTGTTTTAGAATTAGAGTCACTTCCTAAATTTGCCAAATTAAATGACGTACGTGTGAGTTTACCCAAACCCCAAGTATAGCATAAATTATATCGAGATGTTAAACGAAAAAAGAAAGATATATTAATCATATCTGGCAGTGAGTATGTGGTGATATATTACAACGTCTTCACTGCAGAAAGCAAGTAACAACAAATTGTACATGCTATAGACAACGTATAATCTCCCCGTATTTGATCAACGCATACCATTCAGACTACCAAACTCCATCACTTAACGAACTAAATTAAAGCTAATAAATTCACACACAGTAATAAATACAAAAAAAAGGGGGACAAAGTTACCTTGCAGCAGTATTGGATGTGCTCGCTGTAGATTTACCATTCAACTTCGTTACGACATTTTTATTAACAGTATCCACGAGCTTACCCAAATCCTTAAACTGCGAACTATATTTAGTATCATCGCTCTCTCCAACAAAATCGGCAATACTGCATACATTATCAATACGAGTTACATATATATCAACTCATTAAAACAAAAACAACCAACCATAGCTGGTCTACACAACATAAGGGGCAAAGAATTACTTGATTTCAAGGTGAACAGGATCCGAAGACCCCTTAGCTAAAGCATCGATAAACAACTTGTCATTCATTACAAGACACTTGACAAGCACTTTCTTAGCTCCGTCTTCCGGACTCGAGTAAACAAACGCATAATTATCTTCTACTTCATTCCATCCATCAATCCCAGCCTCATCTAAAATCCCACAATAACAAAACGTCAAAATCACAAACACACCAAAAAAAACAACCTAAAACCCAAAAATAATACGGTTTGGGCTATAAAATAGCTATGTACTTTTTTCAATATACCGACTTGGAACGTGGACTGTTTTTTGTCTAGATAAATGTTATCAACTTTTAAAAAGTGTTCCTGTTTGGAGTATGACACGTCAACAAAGTACGCGTATAGAAACACTTTTTAAAAGTTAATAACATTTAGCGAGACAAAAAATAGTTCACAGCCTAAACCCAGGATAATATAATATCCTAAAACCCTATGTGAGTAAAAAGCCCCAAAAATTAAAATTAGGATATAATTATTGAAAAGTTTATACCGGAAAACGGAGCGGTTAAAGCGTCGTCAGCAAAGGCGGGAGGGCCAGTGGCGTTGAGATTGAATCCATTAGCGAGAAAGGTGGAGTGAATAGCGAATGTGATTTTATCAGCAGGGGTTTTGAAATTGGGTCTGGAAGCTCTGATTATAGCTAATACTGAATTTTCATTTGCCATTTGTTTTGATTAATTCTTTCTAGTGTTTTTGGATTAGACGATTTAGAATTTGAAAAGCAGTGTTTTCTTGATGGAAAAGTTATTTATTGTGTTGTTATGGCGGTTACAGGCCTTTGCGGGTAAGGACGACTCATGTCGCTGGTTTGTGATGAATATCGTAAATGATTTAATTATATTGGGTTATTGGTGGCCCAATTCAAGTTGGATCAACAGGCCATTAGTGTTTTCGGACCACCTTGTTGCTAATATTTAAGGGGGTTTTACTAGGGATGGCAACGGGGCGGGGAATATCGGGGATTGTATCTACCATCCCCATCCCCGTTTCTCACTCCCATCCCCATCCCCGCCTCCATCCCCATTGGGGAATCATTTTGCATCCCCATCCCCATCCCATTGGGGACCGGGGATCCTCACGGGGATTCGGGGATTTTCGGCCCTTATGACTTAAGCATAAAAATTACAAAAGTAATAAAAAAAATATAAAGAATTGGCATATAAAATGTCTCAAAAGCGTATATTGTACATATTTGGATTAATTAAAACATCATTCAACTTTAAAGCATTGTATATATTGAAACATCACATATAATATAAAAATAGAGTGCTTCGAATGAGTGTATTTGAATAATATATTGGTTGGATAATACGTAATGAGTGCTTAACATTTTAAAATATTTGATGATTTACAAACACATACAAATATACTTCGAGTACTCACTACCATATACATATACAAGTACATTTAGTATTAATATACATATAATTTATACATATTTGTACATTAAAAAGTTCGGGTTTGGGTTCGAGGTCGGGGATTTATGCTATCCCCATCCCCGCCCCATCACCGGTTTTATAATTCGGGGATTCCCCGTACCCATCCCCATCCCCGGTCAACTCGGGGATTCCCCAGTCAACTCGAGGATTCCTCAGTCAACTTGGGTTTGGGGATCGGGTCCCCGTCGGGTACGGATTTTTTTGCCATCCCTAGGTTTTACACACATCCCATGTACACGCATCAATATTTACATATTTCCTTAAACATAAGTTTTTAATACATGATATACAATGCTATTAAAGCAAGGTTTGAGGAAATATATAAATAATGATATGTATATGCATGATATCCACTTGATGTGGTGGCAGGCATTCTATAATAAAATTCATGGCGATGAATATCTTTAATTTTATGTTTTTCGTTACAACTTTATAGATGGTGAAAGATTTATATTTGAGCAACTTTAACCATGTTGGTCTTTTAAGTTGTGCATGCTAGTATTTTAAGTTGTGTAGGTTATATTTTTATGTTTATGTTTAAGTGCTTGTGTTATTGGATTTTAACAATAGATGACTAGTAGTTTGATTAGATTGTACCATGGAGTAAACGGTTGTACTTTTGAATGATTAGGTGATTTAAAAAGAGTATTAATTATATATGTTGAACAAACGTATTTTGTGTTTTAAATATTTATAAATAGTTTTTTTTTTATTTTTTTTTATTTTTTATTATTTTTTTTTTAATGCTAAAATGTATTTATTGAAATCTTAAAGATTAATTAGGAGAGAAGTGCTAATTATAAGACTTGAATGTCTGCTTGATCTTATTCCATTCCCAAGAGGGTATATATACAATATGTGAGATCCTACATGTGTGGAAACCCTACAGATATCTATACAATATCGTAACTAACTAACCAATATACAAGGCATGCATTCTAAATAAACATGTGCTAATATTGTTTGACTAATAGACCCCCCAGTCGAAGCGGGAGGTAAACGGACGTTGAGACTGTCTCGGAAGTCATCAAAAAGAACACGTGGAAGACCCTTAGTAAAGATATCCGCGATTTGATAACGGGAAGGAACATGCAATACTCGTACTTGACCACGAGCTACCTTCTCACGAACGAAATGAATATCAAGTTTGATATGCTTAGTTCGTTGGTGTTGAATAGGATTGCTGGAGAGATATATAGCGCTTACATTGTCACAATACACAATTGTTGCTTTATGAATTGGATAATGTAGCTCGAGCAGAAGGTTGCGGATCCAGCATGATTCAGACACCACGTTAGCTACCCCTCGGTATTCCACTTTTGCACTTGATCGTAAAAAGGTAGGCTGCCGTTTGGAGGACCACGAAATCAAGTTGTCACCAAGATAGACACAATATCCAGAGGTTGACCTACGCGTATCCGGGCAGCCAGCCCAATCGGCATCGGTGTATGACACAAGACCATGTATAGAGGATTTTGTGAGTTGTAGTCCAAAATGAAGTGTACCTTGAATGTAGCGTAATATACGCTTAAGAGCAGCCATATGTACTTCATGTGGATCATGCATATGTAGACATATTTGTTGAACCGAGTACGAAATATCTGGGCGGGTAAATGTGAGGTATTGTAATGCTCCAGCCAAGCTGCGAAAATATGTTGGATCCGAATACAACTCACCATCGTCTGAGCTTAGTTTCCCCTTGGTGTCAACCGGAGTGTGAGAGGGTTTACAAGAGGACATACCCGCTCGTTCGAGAATCTCACGAGCATATTTGGCTTGACTTAAAAATAAACCATTAGTGGTTCGTGTAACAGAAATACCCAAGAAGTAACTCAGAGAACCAAGATCCTTCATTGCAAATTCATCAGCCAAGCGCTTCATAATAGAACACCGAAGTGAATCTGAGGAAGCTGTTAAATAATGTCATCTACGTAAAGTAGAATGTATGCCACATCACGTCCCTTTTTATAGATAAATAATGAATGATCTGAACGACTATGAATGAACCCAAGAGTAGAAACAAAATCTGCAAACCTTTGATACCAAGCTCGCGGAGCTTGTTTGAGACCGTAGAGAGATCGTTTTAACAAGCAAACATGATCAGGATATGTTGGATCTCGAAAACCCATAGGTTGGTAAATGTATACGGTTTCATTTAAATGCCCATGCAAGAATGCATTTTTAACATCAAGTTGGTGTATAGACCATGAGTTGGATAATGCCAAACTGAGAACAACTCGTATTGTTGCCGGTTTAACTACCGGGCTAAACGTTTTGGTACAATCTATTCCCACCTGCTGAGACCTGCCATCACCAACCAACCAAGCTTTATAACGCTCAAAAGAACCATCAGAATTCAACTTATGTTTAAAGATCCACATTGAACGAATAATATGCATTTTAGGTGTTCGTGGTACAAGCTCCCATGTATTATTGTCAATAATAGCATTAAACTCATCAGTCATGGCTTGTTTCCAATTCGGGTTATGGAATGCCTCTTTTGGGTTTCGTGGGAGGGGAGATGGAGTAGTGGATGTGAGTAAACTGAATGAAGTTTTTGTTTTAGTGATGCCTGACATGCTACGAGTGGTCATAGTTCTGGATGGTGCTTGGATGGATGGTTGGCGAGTAGCTCTATATACAGAAGGTAAGTGTGGTCTAGGAGATTGTAAAAGAGATGATTGCAGAGTGGGTCTAGGTTGTGGTGTACTGGACAACTTTTGAGAAGGGTTGTGAATAGTCGGAGATGAAGTGTGTAGAGGAGAGTCATCAGTGGACTGAGATGGAGAGAATGGTGGAGTAGAAGTGGGTTGAATGGAATGGGTAGAACTGGAAGGAATGGAGTGGGCTGGAGGTGGACTAGTGGGTGGACTGAGGTGTTGAGTGGGTGTTGGGTTGGGTGTAGGATCAGTAGATGAACGAGCATGTATAAAATAGGGGTTGATGTGATCATGAAGAAACTGATAGTCATCGGGTTTTGATGGGTGAGAAGAGGCAAACGGAAATTTGGTTTCATCAAAAAGAACATGGCGAGAGATGATAATTTTCTTAGATTGGAGATCATAACATTTGTAGCCACAATGAGATTCCGAATATCCCAAAAACACGCACGGGGTGGAGCGGGGTTGCAATTTATTTATGGTGGTAGAAGGTAAAAGAGGGTAACATAGGCAACCAAAAGTCCGCAAATGGGTATAAATGGGTTGGCGTTTGTAGAGGATGTGAGTTGGGGAATGATAGTTAAGAAGTTTACTTGGGAGAATGTTGAGAAGATAAGTTTCCATGGAAAGAGCATGGTGCCAAAAATGAGATGGGAGAGATGAGTGTGCCAAAAGTGTGCAAATGATATTGTTTATGGCTCGTATTTTGTGTTCGGCTTTTCCATTTTGAGAAGATGTGTGTGGACATGAGAATCGAAAAACCATGCCATGTTGTTGAAAAAAATTATGAAATGACGCGTTGTTGTATTCTTTCCCATTGTCACATTGAAAGGCTTTTATATTGGTGGAGAATTGATTGCAAATTAGATTGGTGAAAGTGAGAAATTTAGAGAAAACTTGTGATTTATGACCTAGTGGGAATGTCCATGAAAAATTTGAATAGTCGTCAAGAAACAACACATAATATTTATGACCCCCTGAGCTCAAAATAGGTGATGTCCATACATCACTATGCACAATGTCAAATAGAGAAAATGTACTAGAAGTTGAATCATAAAAAGGTAACTTAACATGTTTACCAAAAACACAAGGTTCACATAAAGAGAATTGTTTAGTACGATTACACGAAATGGAATTTTTATTCTTAAGCAAATTTAAAATGTTTGCGTCCAGATGACCAAGATGCCTATGCCAAAGATCTTGAGAGAAAGCAGCAAAGGTAGAAGGTGAGGTGAGTTGTTGAAGTGCGGAAGTGGTGAGAGGATAAAGGTCCCCGCGACTATCACATCTCATGAATGGGATCCCCGTCTTGTAGTCCTTCACAGTGAAACCAAAAGGATCAAAAGTGATAGAGATGTTATTGTCAATAGATAAACGACGAACAGTTATAAGATTTTTTATGAGATGAGGTGTATATAAGACGTTTTTTAGTTGTAAGGGAGGATAAGTTGAAGGTAAAGAGGTATGTCCATAACCTTGAATTGGAATACTATGACCATTTCCAACAATGATATGTTTAGGAGTGCTCATATTGAAATAAGAGGAAAGCATACCTTGTGAAGCTGCCATGTGGCTCGATGCTCCTGTATCCATGTACCAATTGTCATTAGGAGGGTTCAAGGTCATAGTATGCATGGCACTTTCAATGTCAGTAGGAGCATATGAAGTAGAATGTGCCACTGAAGGTGCTACAGTAGCAGCATAGGCTTGCTGTGGACGAGGCCCGAGTATTCCTGCGGATCCAGATGAGCCGGTGGGCCGAGTCCAAGGGGCTGTTGGGTATGGACAAGGGGGCATAGAAGCCCAATAATGTTGCCAGGCCCAAGCTTGAGGATTAGTCCAAGTGGGTGGACGAGACCTATTAGCAACTGGTGTTGGTCGGCTGTGATTGTAAGTAGACTGATTCGTATTGCCTGAGGAGTTGTGAGGGCTACCACGACCACCATTTCGACCGCCTCGACCACCGTTGCGGCCACCACCTCGGCTACCACCACGACTACTTTGAGAACCATTACCACGAGATGTGTCACGACTACCATTGATGGGTTGTTTGGAGTCATGATTATCAATGGTGGTGAGCAATGCAGATCCAGTAGTTAACCCGTTAATAGCAGCTTGACGGTTCTTACGGGTTTCTTCCAGAATGAGTTTCGAATGGGCATCATAGAAAGTTGGGAGAGGATTACTTTGTTGAATGATAGTTGTTAATACAAATATCGCCTAAAAACGTTATTTATATTTTACGATCTTTGCTAAGTTTTGTTAATGACAAAGTACAAACTTTAGCCTATAAGTAATTCATCACTTTAGTTTTAAGTCTTGTATAAACTAGACTTAACATTTCTTTTTAAACATAAACATAGTTTTTGTTTCTTTAAAAAGAAAGTGTCACATCACATTAATAGAAAGTTTATGTGTTTGACCATCTTTGGTTCCTACACACTTTTGGAAGTATTCCACATTGAGTCAATGCATAAGTTGATGTGACATTGTGTGTGTCATAACTTAGTATTTACTTCCTTAATAAGAAAGTGTCACATCTCATCAATGTGCACTTATAGTAAGTTTGTGTGTTTGACCTTCTTTGTTCTTACACAACCTTGGAAGTATC